>JAZGTJ010006636.1:0-24467 GCA_036877575.1 Botia almorhae | reverse complement strand
AAAAAAAAGGACAGTTGGAAACAAACCAGAAGAGAGTCTTGTGTCCGCAGCACTTCCTGTGTCGTAAGCCAGTCCTGGGAAAGCATTAAGTCCTTGGCACACCTGAGAGCAAGTGAATGTGCGAGGTCGTTTTCTCCCGACAGCCATGACAGATTAGCCGCAGTCCTTAATGATGTCACATCCCCTTTCTTGGCGATTACTTTAGCTGCATCAAAGCTGGAGTCTGCAGCGAGGTAACTGACAAGTGAGACAAGAAAATATTCATTTAGGTTAAAACAGGTTTTAATTACATCACAGCAGATACGGCCTCCAGGACCCATTAAACTAAACTGTACAGTGCAATATATATATAACACTCACTGTTTCAAAGTGCGGCTCTATTTTTTTGGCAGAGAACCAGCTACTAATCAAGTACATTAAAGTATCAAAAGCCATATAAAGTATTAAAAGCCACACATATAAAAAACACATAATTGAACGGCTACACTTTCCACAAATAAGGCAAAAAAATTATGCTTTATTCCCATTATGCTTTTTAAAGCAATACTTCCACAAATCCAATGTTCTTTAAACAATATTTTTGTAATTTATTGTCACCAAAGTTTATTGTCACCAAAGTTAAACATCTATTTCACTTTGGATGGAGAAAGAATATCTAGCCATCATTTTTAAAATCTTCTGTAAAATTCACCATTTAGCTGCAGTAGCATAATGGCCGTCTTTCTCAAGCATGGCTGCCCAGCTCATGTAGAGATCTCTTAGAACTGGATCTTCTTGCTGAAGTCTGGCTTTGGCCAATGCTATGGCTTCCCTGACAATTTAACACAAACAAAACTGTTAACCTTCCATTCAGTCGACACTATTGCCATGTTATTATCGTACATAATGTTTCTAACCGGTATAACTGGTGGCTTTTTAGAAGGTTGATGGCCTCATAGAGTTTATGGATGGAGACGAGATGCGATGCGGCTTTAAGGAACTGCTCATGAAGGCACAGCTGCTTTACATATGCCTCTACAGTCCTGGACCATACCTTATACCCCGCTAAGAGACAGAGAAGAGACAGTGACTAATAATGAGTGATGACATAAGTTAGATTTTCATGTCTGAAATCATATCTTCAAAGTTTAAAATGTAATCTGTTTTCATACAATTAAAAAAAAAAACATTTAAAACATTTACTTTTGACTTCTGGACAAATGGCATAGTTAAAACTAAATTATTTATTATTATTGAATTAAGTCATATTCCATCTGCTCCTGAACAAATGTGTTACTAAGAAGTTCTGTCCTAAATTTCATAAAGCATGTATATTTAAGCACTGTTTGTAAGAAACTGAATATTAACATTCTTTATTAATTTAATAGTTCTGGACAAATAAAAATGTCAACTGATCCATTAATATTGCAAATTGAATCTAAAATATACATACATATATTTTTAAAAAGTATCTCACACATAAAGAGCATATTCGTTCATAAGCCACAATACTGGCTTATGTCTTACCCATAGGAGCTAAACTGAGGAGATGGTCATTCAGTTCTCCTTTCTCTGTAGCAAGGTTTAGAGCTCCAATCAGGTCTCCTTTCCACAGCCTCAGATATATCACAGAGTCATAATGACCCGCCTCCACGTGGCTCTCTTCTGTACAAAACACCAGCGCAATTTTAACACTGATTCCAGGTCAGCATTTCCTGAGTCACCTCAAACCTTCAGCATTCTAGTCATTATAGACCCTTTACTGGGCTCAGTAAATGCTTGACTAACCTTCTTCCTCAAACATCCTGTAGAGGGCATCCCTGTCTGTGAACAGACCAAGCTGAATGTGATCTCCAGAACCTGGAACACACATTCCAGCTTGTCCTGAGGAGAATGACAAGCAGTTTAAATCCCTCATTAATTTTTACATGAGGACATTACACTTCTTACATATCCTGTGGTGGTACCCAGGTAGTATTTTGCTGATTGTAAAAGCATTGCTTAAGAACTATTTAGTCTTTGCAGCAACAAGGCACTTTTTGCTCACCAAACTACTGCAGTATTATTTTATATCACAAATAAGCCATTTAGATTTATTTATTTACAATAAATACTTGAACATAAGCATATAGCAGACAGTATAATTTAAATAATGCACAAATGCTCTTTATAAATGTTGATGCTGGCTCTTTGTTTACCGTGAGAGTGTCTAACTGCAGCCAGTGACAGACAGTCCCTCTGAAGCTCCTCCTTCGGTCGGTGATCCATCATGGTGCTGAGTGGAAGCATGGAGCGTGGCTTTCTCTTCTTTAGAGAAATATCTAAAGATGAACAGAGGAATAATAATAGATGTCTTAGGAGATTGCTTTCTTTTAACATGATGAGTCATTATGAAGCATTTTCTGACTGAAATTACTGATAAACCATCGATTAGTGGCCGATATTTGCCGATTATCGGTTGACAGCAGTGCCAATAGATACTGATTCCAGGTCAGGCATTGTCAATAGATAACATGTTGTCTTTTATCAAATTATGGAGTGAATATGGGCACATATACATATATAGATTTTTTTCCCAAGTCAATGTCGATTGAATTGCTTAAATCTTTTTTTGTGTATGTGCTTAGTCAAACTTCCTGCCTTAAGCAGCCAGGATTAAATAATATTTTTTTTATTATAACGAACAAATCATCACACCAAAAACAGTGAGTTGTGCAACCCAAACTATATTGACTCCACAAAGGTCCTCAAAGACCAGACACAGACTGACCTGATTTCTCTCTTTTCTTCTCCTCTTTCACCTCTCTTTTAACTGCATGGATGAACTTTTCTCCATTCTGAACCCTCTCTGCAGCACACATGTCTGCACTGCTCTCTCCAGACCAACCTGTGACCCCAATGATGAAGGTTATTCATCACAAAACCGGAGTGACATTTCACTGACAGTGCTGGAAGCACAGGAGCGAGAGGAAGAGGAAGAGACAGCCAGAGATGAAAGAGAAAAAGATGATCCGTTACCCGTGACGGATGGAGTGTCTACGCTCTCTCTTTCCTCATCCTCCTCATCATTGTCTGACTGCCGATCTTCTGCTCCGCTGCCTGCTGCTCTTTTATGTTCTTCTCCTGAAGGCAACTCTCTCTCGTCCACCTTCACCCCTCCTTTTCCGGGTGCCTTCTTTTTTTTCTTGGATTTTTTTTGAGGTCCCTTCTTTTTCTCCATCTCAACACGTTTTTTACCTGTTGATGAATGAAAAATATGTTTATTGTGTGCCATCAAATATAGAGATTATAAGGTATTTTAACATGACTTTGATAAAGATGTTTTTAAAACACTTATTTGGGGATTTGTCACTTATTAGTACACAAAGTAGAGTAAGAGAGTGACACCAAAAGGATTGGAGAGAGGCAGGAAAATAGAGTTTGGGAAATGTCACAGGTCATTGTATGAGCACGTAACTGCTGCACCACAGCTCCAACCAAAATCATTTCATTTTTATGTAAATTCTTTAACTGAAGTTAGATATGTTGGTCTATGTACTCTTAGGGGGCATGACATGCTCCTGCTTGGACACGGCCCACTCATGAAGGGTAAAGTCATCTCCACCAGTCCAGACCAGATCAGGGTGAACTGAAGACCACTGCACACACAGCAGACGCCCTGAATGACCCCTGTAGTTACAAACCGGCTGCTCTTTCAGCACATCCCACACCTGTTAAGAAAGAAATTATAGTAATATAGATCTTTCAAACATTACTTCAAAAGCTTTTTAAAAATAGCAAATCTGATTAGCCGCTCAATATTTTACTGTTGTGAGATAAATACTGTACAAAATAATTTTAGAAAATTGTTCACATCTCTTGTTATCATTATACAATCCAAAAAAATCCATCACTACACCACATACACAAACGTATAAGTGAGTGAAAGTTTTGGATTTATCGCATGCAGTGACAATATACAATACCAACAAAGTTCACAATGTACACACAAAAATAAACATACTTGGCTAGTTATGTAAAAGTGGCAGTTGCAGAAATGATTTCAACATACAGTATATAGAGCTCATAAATAAGAGAATGTGTTTGATGTAAGGGCCCCGTTCACAGCTCCCAGTGGAGTATCACAAGCAGAAACTAGACAAAGTGTGTGCTACTGGAGTCGAGTGTCAGCCAATAAACATTCACAAACTGCCAGAATGCATCAAATTATATCAACCATTGGGCACTCATTTATGTGTGCATGTTTTGTAGTTTTGTGTGCAAGGTATTCTGCTTTCTTTTACCAGAAAGAATGTGAAACATATGTGGATTATAATTTTCTGTTTTTAAATATTTTAATTTAAATCTGAACTGAAAACATGATCGTACTGCATATCGCAATATTAAGCATGTTACTACATATTGCATTTTCCTTTAATATTGTGCAGCCTATTACAGACCCACTCTGATAGCAAAGTCCTCAATTTCTCAGCTAAACCATCACAGTATTTAGACACTCATGATGTGTAAACATCAATGTTGAAATGGGGCTAACTTACCTGAGAGGTTCCGTCATAACACACTGTCACCAGACGGCCATCATGATGGGGGCTCCAGGCCACACCGGTGATTTTGTTGGTGTGTCCAGTAAGAGTCCGGAACGGTTCAGTCACCAACACTGAACTCTCTGACGGGTTTTCTGTAACAGATAAATGCTTATGAGAAAAGGACCAGAGTTCACAGTGAGGAGTTTAAGGAACAGGTTCTGACCTAAGGCGCTCTTGAGGTCGTGGACGTAGACCGTGGCGTTACTGGAGCCGGACGCGAGCAGGTACTGCAGGTCAGTCTGAGATGAGTGCTCGTGGTGCCAGCGTAATGAATTAATGATCTTGTGATGCTGCTGAATTGAGCACAGCAGCTTCAGCGATGGAGCTTTTAACACGTCTATGGACCTGAAACAAAAACTCTTATTTCTGTACAGCCTGAAATGCATAAGATGCTTTTCCTATACAACATGAAATTAAAATGGACCTCATTTACTTTCTAAAGTAGTCTCTGGTTTTATTGTGTGAAGAAAGTACTGCTTGTCTTTGCCACTTGCCATGAAACAACGCTCCTATGACTCTCAAACAACATTCTTATAACCCCCTCACGGTATAGAATAATAGAATTAGATATA
The DNA here is from genome assembly GCA_036877575.1 of Botia almorhae. NCBI lineage: Eukaryota > Metazoa > Chordata > Actinopteri > Cypriniformes > Botiidae > Botia > Botia almorhae. The sequence goes on along the minus strand of JAZGTJ010006636.1, from coordinate 19,330 downwards.
TAGAATAATAATAGAGTTAATTGAATAATTAGGAAACTTTGGTTACTCTCAAATATACGTTACATTACAGAAATAAAATGTAAATTAAATTTAATGTTCTTCGTGGCCTTCTTATTCAAAACCAACAATTAGATCAATATTCAGTAACGTACAGTAATGTCAAAGGGGAAAGGTTACAATTAAGATTCTTACCCATCTTCATTTCCGATAGCCAGAACACTGCCATCTGGCTTCCAGCTGAGGTCTGTGTGTGGAGCCATTTTGTGCTGATAAGAAACAAAACATTATTTTGTTTATTATTGCATTAACAACAGTTGTATGAACGGAGAACAAGCACCATCTCTCATCTTACTTTGATGTTGTTGGTGTCACGGATGAGTTTGTCAATGTTACTGGCCTCTCCTGACAATTTCCAGGGGTCGTGCTGAAAGATGACTCCCTCCCCAGCACAACTGTACAAACTGTAGGATGACTTGTCTCCTGAACCTCCTGAGCCACACACACACACAAGTGGGTAAAACTAAAAGGTTAAGTAAACTTTAAAAATACTATTGCGCTTATTAGGTTCTGTAACTTGCTTTGGAGTTACATAGTTAAGGCCTAAAGTTGGCTTCAGAAAACCTGAAGATATCTTGATATATTAAAATTTAACACAGCTGAACATTTTCTTAAACGGGATATCCTCAGGGAGATGAGTCAAAGAAATGCACCAGAATAAATGTAAACAACTCATCACATTTTTCCCCAGCCACTGTCTCCCATCAGCAGCTCTCAAACAAAAGCAATTACCTTCACACCCCTGTGGGCCAAAGATGGATACGATGATAAACGTGTCATTTGTCAGCAAAGGGACGAAATTAGGTTTTCATTTTTTGATTACCCAACAAACTCTACGGAGGGAGAACAAGCATTCTGTCCACGCTCGCTCAATTACTGAGCGTGTTAAAGATGATTCAAGCTTCACTTATTGCTGACGGATCTTTCTTGGTGTAACTCCAACTTTATTCTTTATTGGGTCATGAGTGCGTGAACAGACTTACCAAAAGACATGGGCGGCACAGGAGGGCCCCATGACAGAGAATAGACAGTTCTGCGGTGGTAGGTGCTTGAGATTTGAGGAGGTCTGTGTGCAAAACAAATATTTTCATTTGGAATTCTGGAATGTTCCATTTTTGGAATTTTGAAATAGGGATTTTTTGGGGAAGAGAGCAGGAAATGAAACTAGAGGGCAGACTCGAACCTGCATCTGGCATATGAGCATCAGGGCTAAACGTGTAAGAAGCATGCATGATAACAGCTAAACCAGGTCCCTAATAATTGAACCGTGAAGCAGATTTGGACACAAGGATGAGACTGCAAATCATTTCTCAGGAGATATTTTTCTCCCTACAGTTGAAATTCTGTTATGATTTAATTCAAGAACTTACAATTCTTCTAAAATGACAAAAATCAATAGCATGACTGCATAAGTGTTGTTCGTACTTGTTCGAGTAAACCTCATAGACGCCCACTTTCCCATCATCTGTGCCAAAGGCTAGGGAGCCCTCTTTCAATGGATGCCATGCCAACTGTAAGAGATGTGAAAACAAATTATTTAAATAAAGGCACAGTGATCTTTATTATAACTAATTTATAAGAAGACTCACAGCTGTCACTTTTGACTTGATCCCTTGCCAGAAAGTCCTGATGTCATACTGATTCTGAATTGACAGGGTGTTCCATACGCGGATCATGCTGTCCCCAACCCCTAGAGCCAGACAGCCGGTGCCCACTGGAGAGAAACTGAGACAGTACACAAACCCTCCCAGAGTGGGCAATGTCCAGCAGCAGTCCAGAGATGCCAGATCCCAACATTTAATCTAAAAATGAGCCAGACAGATGGGGGGCTTTTATCAAAACCATACATCACAAAGAATTAAAGTGATTTAAAGTGGCATCAATCTTTGTTCTTTTGAGATAGGAGTTTTTGTACTATAAAAACAATGTAACTCTCTAATGCATCTGACATGACAGCAAACCATCTAATGTTTATTAAATGCACCGCAGCAGCTAAATAAATAAATAATGAAAAATAGACTGTTAAATGCTAAGGATCAGAGAGAGGGTTACGAACTATGAAATCTGTGTGTTTTGGTACAACAAATGTATTTCATGACACGTCAATGTGTTTGGTCTTTTTTTTTAGAACTAGATCTGCTTATGCTGCAGCAGTTACAGAGCAAGTATAAAGACTTGCTACTGCTGCAGTGAACATGCAACAGGTACTGCTGCAATGCTAGGTACAATATTGCATAAACAGATTTATACAGGTGGGGGTGGAGGAGGGTGATTGACTATTTCAATGTATAGCTAGAAGAAGCATGCATGTCATTGGCTATGAATTACCTGAAAAGCCAATCAGTTTGAGTTATGAGGTTGAGCAAGCTGATTGGCTGGTAGATCGCAAGACAATGAACATCAGCCTGTGCCTCTGACTTGATAATTAACTAGTCTTTAAGATCAGCTAGGTCATTAAGATTATAAAACGGTCCTGGGGGAATAAACAGCAAAAACTGTTTGTAAAGAGAAAGGTTTCACCTCTCTGTCCATGGAGGTGCTGAGCAGAAGTTCTTTCTCCCCTAAACTACAGGAGTTCATATTGAAGACAATTCGGCTGTGATTCTGTCCATCTGATGAGCTTCCCACAAGACTCCACCTCTGTTTGCCAGACTTCATTAGATCCCACATGATTATCTCACCACTGCACACACCCAAACACAGATAGTAAGTGGAAACTTAATGTCCAAATTCAACTGGTCTTTCATCGACCACTTGTTAAACTGTCTATACATCCATACCCAAAACAGCTAGACAAAATCTGTGACGATCTCCCCTTGGGCCAGTGGACAGTCAGCCAGAGTCTTTCCTTCACTGCTGGATCAACCCCAACTCCTCTCCTCTTCAAGAAGGGAAGCTTTAGGGTCATGACACCTAAAAACAAAAACATGGTGATGTAAAGGCTCCAGAATCCTAGGACATACTGCTGCGTTGTCCATTTCCATCACCTTTCCCTTTGGCTGTGCTCCATATCCGCACAGTCTGATCTCGACTACCTGAGGCCAGGTAACACCCAACATCTGCTCCTTCGGTCAACCCGTTGCTTCCATCTGTGAACAGAGACATTACAACCGGCAGATATTAGAACATGGAAGCCTTACATTGTACAGCAATTAGTACCCAAAGACACAATGGTGGTAAGTGATTCATCAAAGGGGAAGGAAGATGAAAGCTATTGTGCCAATCGCTTACCTGCATTTTCCTCCAAGCGCCCATACAGCGGCTCCTCTTTGGGTCGGGGACACCAGGCCAGGGCATGAATCTCATCATCATGCCCTCGCAGCCGATGGATCACCTCTCCTTTCTTACTGATATCTATCACTACGATCATTCCATCCTTATATCTTTAGAAGGCAAAAAGATAGTTTTGCCATGATGTTAGGGTGTTGTAGATGGTACTGCTAAGCAGTTGCTAAGAATTTTGGAATGGCTTGAACACATTGCTATACAGTTGCTTTGGTGCTTTGGGTGGTTTCTATGAGGTTGATTACTGGCCCAAAGCAAGTAAGCCCAGCCTTTATGGTTTTGTACAAGTAGGTGTCAAAGTTTAATACTTAGAGTTCATTTAAATTCTCAACCTTAGCTAGAGCAATGGTGATAGCAGTGGATAATGTTAATAGCTTTTCCAAGCACCACTAATGGGCTTTGATCTGTCTAGGCTTACAAAGAACAACAGACAGATTTTATTGTCAAGATCTTAATGAAGAGGCTGATTATATCCATTTAACGTTAATATAATGATCTCCTACCCCACTGCAATGTAGTTTTCCTCATGTGGAGAGCAGGATAAACAGAAGATGGTTCGAGGTTCGGGGAAGAAGCTCTGGGTGTCGTTACTGCTGTACCGATAACACACCACAATTCCTTTCTCATCTCCAGTGACCACTAAATGTTTCTGTACTGGAGACCAATGGACTGCAGAGATGGTGTTCTGATCAAACAGAAACATGTACAAAATATCAGCCAATCAAATTCTTTTTACTTAAATACATCACCAGCAAAGCTAATATAGAACAGGTTTATAGGCTTGGAAGCATCAATTCAGATATATTTAAACATTGTAAATCAATCAATCAACATTTTCCATCATGGGTATAATTTCCCAGCAAAAACATGTTTATAAATTCATAGCAGTTACAGTATAAATGAACAATTCTTAGCAATTATCGCAACAAAAATGTTTTTTTTTTGTAAACAACCCCTTAATATTTCTTGAAATATTTAAATGTGTGTATATGACACATAAAAAAGCAAATATAACATTTTGGGCCAACAGAAAAAAAAATACATTAGATTTATATCCTTTTAATTTAAGCTACTTCTCTGAAGTTTTTTTTTATTTCGGTGTACACTGGTTTTGAGCATAAAGAGACCTCCAGCATAGCCCTAAAGATCCAATGAGAAGCTCCTACGCGTCACAATAACTTGATGCATGTTTAAAAAATGCAATTACCTGGTGCACACTGTGCTCTGTCAACAGAACTTTCTGTTCAGCATCCCATATTTTAACTGTCTTATCATCAGAAGTACTGGCACAAATGTTTTCTTGTCCTTTGTGGTGGCAAAATGCAAAACCAGAAACTCTTTCAGTGTGTCCGACGAGTTCCCCTGAAAAACGAATAACTGATGAGATCGTACGATATGATGTTTCTAAATAATGAATATGATATATTAATGAATCGTAACCCTTACCTATGACTGCTGGGGATGTTGCAGTCACTTTGACCAGGTTGATATTGTTTTTTGCTCCAAACCCTAATACACCATTACCATTAATATCACTGCAACGTGAACAGAACCAGTTTGGAGAAGCTGGCAGAAGTCTCTGATGCATTGTAATGAAAAGATGATCGCCGCATCAGAGAAAAGAAGTTTAAGGTGGTGTCAGTATCTTCTCACATGCGCTCCAGCTGCCAAAAAACACACCGGCTGCCGGATATCGACTGCGAGTGTCGTAAAAATATACGGAACGCGAGAAGGGACGGTGTTACTATGGAGACAAATCTTCGACCAATACATTAAATTAATATAGGTAGGAATATGTAGTGTACAGAAATTGTTATTCATATTTATAGAGACGTTACCAACATTAAAGATCAAAACCAATATTTATAAAGCTATTCATCGGTTTCTCTTTGCCGTAAAGTGCAGTGTCGTGATGTATTCAACATGGTAGCCTCCGGAGTGACATGGGCTGGTAAGTCAATCCAAATATACTATCTTTGTATTTATCGTAAGTTGTAAATTGGTTGTTGTTGTCGTCGTCTTAACAGGTTATTGTATGCGCATTATTTACAGGTTTAATCGGAATCGGACGTCTTTGTGCACAAATTAACTCTAGGTAAGGAAATGACATGTTGTGCAGAGTAAGGACAAACCGCATTTAGCAGGATCAGGCTAACACTAAACTGTGTGGTTGTGTCTCAAAACCGAGTGAGTTATTTAAGCTTTATGTAAATTATAGTCGCACTTCGCACATTTACATCTTGTCTGTATAGACCCGAAATACTGTGCAGGTAAGTAGAATAAAGATTAAAATGTGAAATGTATGTATAATATGTTTATGTAATTCAGAGCCCATGTAAACCAAACATATTTCCAATACATCACTTTCTGCATCCTCAGTTATTGCATCTGTCATGTTCTTACCAGGTTGCTTGGTGCTTCGTCTACACCATCTCAAGTGTCATGTCTTCACACAAGCACACAGTTAAACGGCAAACAATGGGAGAGGAAAAATCGCGTTGTATATCCACCACAACAAAACGACGAACCACGTAGACCAGCTGTTAGTGAGCCATTTAATTCACGTTTACCTGTACATTTAGATTGTAAATTAAGTTTGCCGTCTTTATAAGAATAATAGATGCTGGATTTAAATTTATTTAATTTTTTGCTAATAGGAGATTTATCACAGCAGACGGCAAATTAAATACAGTAAAGACAAGATGTGGTACTTGGCTAAGCTGGTAAGTAATGTCTGCATACAAGTACAGCCCTTATTAAGTATGTAAGTAGCAGTATCCTTAACAAAGAGTCATGTCCTTAACATATTGATTAATCTGCTTTGCCTACATACCTTAACATGTGCTTATTTAACATATTGATTAATCTGCTTTGCAGAACTACCCCAATCATAGTTGTATTATTTTAGTGTTTAGAGGTGTGTCCATTAACATACTCTTTAATGAAAATCTGTTTATTAGATAAAAGGTATGACCATTGACCAGGCGCTCACTCAGCTGGAATTTAATGACAAGAAAGGAGCTGAAATAATCAAAGAGGTAAAGATACACACAGTGATGTGACTTAAAAGCAGCTGCTGAACTGGAGAATGCTCAAATGGCATTCCTATTTGGCATTCATGACTCATATTTTAGTCAGATTATGATCACATAATGACAGTTTACATCCCTGAATGTCTTGTTGTAATTTTGTCATGTTAAAGGTTCTATTGGAAGCCCAGGAAATGGCAGTGAAGAATCACAATGTGGAATACAAATCAAACCTATATATAGGTAAGTGTTTAAATGCTGCATATCAAACTGTCAGTGAAACCGTTATGGCTAAAGCCTTAAGTACAAGTGAAACAGCGGTACTACAGGAAACAGTTCTAAATTAAATGTATTCCCTGATTAATGACCAAGTTTGAGGATATTGATATAAAAAATGACCTGGTTTTGAAACATCATCTGTGGGCTAGATGAATCTGACCTTTTAGAGTTACATCTTTGTATGCCTGGACAGGAAATGATTTGAACCTGTTGTAAACTTAAAAGTAATATGAGCTAGTGGCGCACTAGCGTTAATGTATAATGTATTGTTTATATATGCTGTATATCAGGAAACCAGGTGAAGTTGCATTACATTTTTAATGAATCTTTTTGTCAAATTGGATGTCATTTTGTGAATATGGCTTTTTTTGTTTACTTCTAAGTAAAGCCTTTCTGGTTGAATGATATTTTCTTTGGTCCAACAGCTGATTCGTACTCAGGCAAGGGAAAGTACTTAAAGCGTATTCGTTATCATGGGCGGGGCATGTTCGGTATTATGGACAAAGTGCATTGTCACTACTTCGTAAAGCTTGTCGAGGGAGTGCCAACCAAAGTGGAACAGAAGACGGGATTCGACCAGGCCAAAGAATATGTGGAACAGCTGAGGAACAGGACGATTATTTACTCACTGTAGTTAAAATTATGCTCAACTTGTTGTTTTTGTGTAAATAATAATTAAGCAATAAAAAAAATTATGTTATGGCTCTGTTTTTATCCAGACTGAATGCTTTAGATTTAAATAAGTCTTCAGAATTAATAAGGTACATTTCTTTGAGACATTTCCTGACATTTAGTTCATGAGCAGGTCTTGCATCATCAGACTTGTTTCCTTCCTATTTTAAATAAAATACATATTTTTAACATCTGGATTTGTAGAAACAGGATCTTTAACATTTGCATAGTTAACACAGTCGATCACATTGCTATAGGAAATTCCAGAATTAAATAGTCTTTTACATATTTTGCTGTTAGAATTCTGCTGTTAATATGAACATAGATTGTTTTATTTAAAGAAAGAGGATTTATTTCAACCAAAGTGTTAAGACACCAAATCACCTTAAACCCTTCCAGCTCTGGTTGTTCTATCTGAGGCACACACGGCCCTCTGGTCTATTTTGCAGTTTCATTAGTTCCCCTCATTAAATTGGGATGGTGAAATTGAAGCAGCTCTACTTAATGGCTTATAATTTGAGGGAATGGTGTTGCCCTGAGTGTTTTGCTTCATCTATCAGCACAGACCTGGTAAACAGTGTCCCGACTGGCTTAGAATCGTCGTAAAAAGGTGCTTTACCTTTTTCAAAACCCTCAAGGTCTTTATTTTTGACATCCAACCAAATTAACTTCTGCAACTGATGTGTCTACCTGAACTGTTTAAAAGTGTGGCTTTATAAATATTACATCTGACAAATGTTTCGTCTTTATACAGTTGAACAGACATTAAACAAATATGTTGTCATTCAGTGGTTCTAGCTATTCGCATGGTGTGTGTTATATACTGTATAGCAATTAAACCTGCAGCTAATTTTCAAGGGCATGTTTTACCTGTATAAGTGCATATTTTCTTTCCGACACTAACTCTTGTGTAAAATACTTTAAAACATTATAATGAATTAATATATCTAAAATCAATATGAACATATTTTTAAGCTTTATGCATAACCAGGCTACAGTAGAATAAAATATTAAGACATATACCAGATGTTTCAAATATATTTTTGTCTGTTGCCTCCAATAATTTCTGATTCCAATGCAGCCAAATATTTACTACAAAAGTTGATCAGTTTCCACCAATGGAACACTTGATCTTGATGCTCCAGGTATATCCTGTCCTTTCCCACTGGTCTTGTATCAACCTTCTTGACCTTAATCCATTAAAACCTCAGCCGTCACTACAAAAACCAAACCTGGATCAGTGCAGCAGCAAGATTTCAACTATTTTGACACTCACCGCTGCCTCTAATTTTCTCATTGTTTCATGTAGCTCTTGTAAGACAGTACGCTGGACCCTGCAGTGTGCTCTCTGATAAAACGACATCTCCTGGCCCCAATTTCAGCGTACAAGTGCCCTCAATTTCAGGTTAGCGCTCTGATTTTCCCCTTTACTCCCACTGACCAGCACACAGCACTACAAGAACCAGAGTCCGTTATCTCCACATTTCTCTGAGTCTAGCTGGAAACTCTGGGAAAGTAAACATTCCACAATCTGTATTTAACCTGAGTAAGCAGCTTTAAGTACCGCTTCAAACAGTAATTGAACAGTTAATTAGAAAACTTTTATATGCATGAAAAGGATGATTAACAACATATGCTTGAAAAACAGCAATTGTTCTTCAGTCGACCAAGATTTATCCAATTTAGTTATGCGTTACTTATAATTGCTTTGAACAGCCTGTAGCACATACAGTAGTTAAACATGCAATAGTCAATCATACATGTGATGAAGACCCCAATCACATTTATGTGGCTTATAGTCCATTTAAGGCCATATATGCTAGTGTCCTTTTAAAAGTTGATGTCATTAGATAAATACAGAAGTATTTATGACCAACCATGCAAAGGCATATATACAAATATTCTGCCCAATAAATTTTTCTCTAGTATAAGCAATTGCTCCAATACCATACCATAGACTGCAGAAATCAAATCATATTTCATATTAAGTCTATTTACTTTTTAGGAAAGGGACTCTTTGATATTTCAATAGAAAATATGTCAATATGTCCACAGAAAAGGAAACTACAATACACAATATGTATCAAGCCATTACATATCGACATTGTAAATGCTGTCTGTTGAATTGAGCGCTCAGAGGAGACGTGTCCTTCTTATACAACCTCCAGGTGTCACTGTTGGTACTCGCAAAATTTTTCTCATCAACTTCCTTTAAGCAAACAGAACTGTTTTTCCATACTGTTATTACATTAATAACATTTTGTTGCAGTTCTGTGTTTTAATTTGTGTCACTGTGCAAAGTCAAACTAAAACCGCTAGTTAAAAACGGCTATTTTACAGTTTGTGAAATAACATTTTAAATTAATCCCATCAGTTAAATACAAGAGATTGTTTTAAAAAATGTTAGGTGACAATATGCTTAATATTTCCCATTTACAATAATATATGCAGACATTATTCTATTTACTGCATAGTAATAAAATAACCACCAAGTTAACCTTTAACGTTTTTTTATTTTAACGTGTTGCATTCTCCAGTTAATGAAATATTGATTAGAAAATGCATCGTAAACAATGAAACTTTTTTGTTTAAGTACTTTAGCTAGGAGCCATTTTGAGCCTCTATTATATTCAGTTGGGCTCCACTCAAAAGTAATAATCTTCTTCTGGCTGGAAATGTTGGGGCTATTGTACAGCAATTAACAGAACCTCCAGCTATTCCGAGAGCACAATAAAGCTATTAAAATTTTTCCTTATTGATAATGTGCTAGTGTCCAGATGAAGTTACTCTATAAACATTTTTGATTTCTTTCTTTTTGTACATTACACATGATTAGTAGTCAAGTGACTGCGGCAGTTTATGTGGACATACATGAATTACAGAAGAATTGTGACATTCTTCTGCCAATTTTATAGCTTGTTTAGAAATTGTTAACAATATTGTTAAAATATTCTGTTTACCAATTGATGTAAAGAATGCAAATCAAGGATGATTACTGAGGGCATAAGATAAAGTTTTCCAAAAGTTTTTCAGGGAGCTCCAGAAGTTTCAATGTGACATTTATTTAACAAAAAGAAAAAATGAACTCTATTAGTTTTAATAAAAAATTCATAAAACGCAATGATGATGCTTTAATCCAAAGAAACTTGGAGTTCTCTCCTCCTCCTGGAGTAACATTTAAACTTATAACCTTCTCAGTTAATTTTACTTTTATTTAAAAACCCAGTTCTTTAACCATAGCCTCCAGCATCCAGTAAATTGACACAGACTCATAAGTTTTACTACAATGAGGACAAATGAAATGACAAATTCCACCATGAGTTATTTGAGGGTGTCAAAATAAAAGCCTGCTTGATCTGTTTGAAAGAAGCATGTGCTCTCATCTTGACTCTAATTCAATGATACCCATCAGCACTTAAGCAAACTGATTCACTGCAGACTGTTCATGAGTAATTGGAATGAGCCCTTTTACTTAATTAATTTCAGTGGTGACATTTCTCATTGTACCGGGATGATTGCTTAGCACTTCAGGGGTTGCCTTATAATGACTAAAACCATAATCGCTTTGAAAATGTCACACAAATTTGGGTGGAGGCAAGGAGATCATAAGAAACTGATGCATCATAATTGCTGTTAGCCCCAACAGGATAAATGAACTTATTGCTTTTTTAAGGGTTATGATTTTTTTCTTGCAATTTAGCATCATTGCTATGGTATCAGTGCAGGCAAGCTCAAACTTACTGGGGTTTGTGGGAGCTTTGATTTTGAAAAGCTGACTCAAAAGAATAGCTGATATTATTATTTATTTCTGAGAATCATGTATTACATAAATTGAATGTCTTTTTTGAATCGACATTTTTACTGATTCTTATACAGTGCTTGTGATTCTAAAATGTAGATTCTGATACACATTTTAACAATAATTTGAAAATCTTATACTGATTCTAATTCATATTCAGGTATTGATATAGATTTTATGCATGTTTTATATTCAAATAGTGATTCTGATACTGCACATGTACAACAGCGCATGCTTGATGTTTTGGTTCCGGTTGGTAACGCTTCTATAACTTTAACTGTGAATTAACCGTATGTAAGAACAAGGTGAGGAGTTCACAGACATGTTTGCTCATGGAGCAATAAGGACACAGCTGCTCACTGCTGCTCAGTGCCATGATAGTGTCAAGGCTATACAGTGGTGACTCTTGGGTATCATTAAGACAGGTGATTACAGAGCTCAGGGCTAAAGAAAGCCCTGAGTGAAACATTGTGATTGATCCCACCCTCTGCTCTGTCTGACACACACACGCTCTCCTTTTGATCAACATGAGGTATGGGCCAAGGTGCAGAAACACACTGGAGACACCAGACATCTCTTATATACGAGGAGGACATTTATGATGTGCACTTTTTCAAAATGCTGAGCCTGAGTCATAAATGTTTACAAGCCAGATATAGAGATATTATCACCGAGATACAGATTTCTGCTGGCTAGTATAAGTGACTTTTCTTAAAGGGACAGTACACCCAAAAAAGAATTCTGTCATAATTTTCTCCTGTTGTTCCAGACCTGTCTTCTGTAGAACACAAAATGTGAAGTTTATCCCTGGCCACATTTTGAAATATTAAAAGTGAATGAGGACTGTGGTGGCCAAGCTCCAAAATGAATATATATATTCTGAAGCCACGCAATAGCACTATGTGAGGACGAGAACACAAATGCAAGAACACAATATTGGCATTTTAATGGAAGGCTTCGTTGTGTCAAATTACCCCATGTAGTGTGACAGCATGCCCCAATAGTGAGCTCAGAAAAGGTTAACGTGCATTTAATATATTGTGGCCAAAGGGCCCAACAGAATTAGATTTTGCTCAACAAAAACAGAAAAGAGAGAGAACATTGTAATAATCTAAGCACTCAGAGAAATTTTCCCCTGGACTAAATTGAATCAACTGACACGAATGTACATTTTTTAGCCTAGATTCAGTAAATCTGCACATCAAGGATATAAGAAGCCCACAATTATCCTCACTGTATTATTCATCTCTATGGGCCCTTGGCCAGACATCTGTATCTCCTTTTAGCCTGTCTGTGATAATTAATCTGTGACCCTCACACACTTGACCCCTGTGTATGTGCTAATGGTCATTTGTCAAGTCCATCACAGACAGCTCGGCCCTCTGGGAGAAGTGTAATTTACTCTCGCACATATGCTAATCTCTGTGACTAGGACAACAGGATATTTGCCAACTGTCTTTGTCCTTCTTTGTCATCATCCATCGCAGGACATTACAAGATATTAATTGCTTTGTGTCAGAGTGGGGAAATGTATGAGTGAGTTTCTGAGGACACGGAATTATGCTGTATCACAGAGCAGCCGAAACAGATTGCCAATTTACAGGTATAATATGAGTTGAACTAATTGCTTTCCTTATAGTCATCAAGAAGATTTTTAAAATGTTTTTTAACTCTACAAACATTACATATTTCTGACAATTATGCCATTCTGTATATGCTGTTTGACTACATTGTATTATTTAAGCAATAAGGGGTGAGAGGCTGTGCTATATTGTGAATATAGTCACAGCTAGAGCAAAGGCATGCATTAAAAATAACGACCAGCACTGTGTAGCAATTAAAAAATAGTTTATTAATAAAGCACAGTTATTGACCAATCAACCTCCATGACCAGGCCCGCATTTCTCAAAAGCATTGTGAGCCTATGTTGATCATAGGGACCATTGGTGCCAATTGCATGTACATTTATGCATTTGGCAGATGCTTTTATTTAAAGCAGCTTACAGTGCATAGTAGTAATACAAATGATCAGTATGTATGTCCCCTGGGAATCAAACACCTAACCTTCGCACTGCTAGTACATTGCTCTACCAATTGAGCTAAAAAAGCACAAAAAAAAACACAAGATCAAGAACGGTTGCTATATTACATATTAAGTATTATATAAAAATTATATTAAATTATGATATATCATAATTTAGTTATACATTACCATTTTCTATCCTCTCTGACACTTAATTAGACTGGCCTTTTTATTTGCTGCTGTCTCTTTAAGACTTTTATGTACACGCCCTCTTTGCATGTGAAATGAGCAGCAACACTTGCAGTTACTCACAGGCTACACGTATGCACTGACACAACTTTCAGTAACAGTTTTATTTTCAAACTCCGCATTTCATTGTGACATGTTCTATACTATACTAACTATACTAAAATATCCTAAACAAACCATTAAATTCATACTGATATAATCAGAGACTTTGTTCTTGGATCCGTCTGAAGAAACAGAACAGGGTTTGGCAGACCTCCCCACACTGGTGTTTAGGAGTAATATTATCTAGTCCACCACCTCATTATTTCACTATGTCTAAGTGTGCCAAGTTTCTGAACACTGATGTGTTAATGTGGATGGTCATACGATACAATACTTTAAATTCCCTGAGATGGTCCCTTTGGATTAGTTTTTAAAGTTACAGTATGTTTTCATAATACATCAAAAGAAAATTAGATTTTTCATGGTACAGTCGATGTCTGACCTTGTGCTTCTGGGATATATGTATTTCTCTACAACTGTACATGGGAAAAACATATAACATCTATTTAACAAGGTCAAACAACCAAACACAAGTATTAACAGTCCACTGTGAGAAAATAACCTGTTCTCCAATCATTAACAATCGTCATAGTTGGTGTAAACATTGTGTTTTCTCTTTGCTGGACTTGGTTGAGCCTCTGCAAAAAATGTAAAAATGAAAATTGTTTCTTTGTTAGGATTTTTACGCCATTGCTTTTCGCATAACAAACACACCAAGTTTAAATTGTAGCTCTAAGGAAGAACGTTATATGACATGGTAGTGAGTAAACGACGTGTTTATATTTCTAGGTAAACTATTCCACAACCCCAACCTGAGAATTTATTTCCATTTGCTATTTGCATAGTGTTGTGTCAAATAAAAGCCTATTTAAGACATGCCCCCATAATCCCACTGCATCTCTCTTAAATACACTGATGATCACTTGTCACAACTGGGCAAAATTTTCAACAACAGCAGAAGGGATAAAGAGAAATGCTTTCATCAGCATAAATAAGATCAGCTTGAAATAGAAGTATCTGAATAGGAACAAATGGCCTGTTTGTGTGTACATCATATCACTGCACCCTATGTATTGTTATACAGCATGAGGGAATGTGTTGCGGAAACCTTGACTCTCCGGTACTGATCTGTATGGAGTCAGCAATCTTCAAGTCTCATAATAACAAGACCTTACCTCATAGCTGCCAAAATGAATGACGAGAAGCGTTTCACCGCCTGGCACTTTTTATGTAACGCCCATATTGACACCCTCAAATTGATCTTGCCCTTGTCTAATGGTGATGGCTTTTTTACTGTATACTGCTGCAGAGAATTTAAGTGTTTTGTCACTCAACAAGCCAAAAGCGGCCAGCGAGAAAGGTTTAAACCGCTTTCAACCCCTCCACAAAAAAAAAAACGGATTCACCTTCACTTTGCTGCTTTAATATTCATTAGTATGCAATGTTTGTCCTGGTAACTTTTAGCGGTATACTCCCCAGCATGTGCTGAAACACTGCAAGATCTAGCAGCTGCTTAAGACAGACAGCGTGCAGCCATCCGCCGTGTGATTCCAAATGCAGCCCAACGCGCTCATGGGAATTACTGCGGGTGGATGAGAACTCTCACCTCCAGCCTTTCCTCATTACCTTTCGTAACAGAAATGGCAAGGCACCAGCTAGTCCGGGATTTGCTGGCCTTTTGCCCCGCCACGCACAAATGCGCACAAGAGCTAAAGACAATGTTTATGATGAAAGCTCTGTGGCCGGTTTGTCAGAATTTTGACACATCTACCGCGGCGGTAACTCAGGCGATCCTCTTCTGCCTCTCCAGACAATAAGCTGTCACTAGCTGTTTAGGCTGTGAACAAAAAGCCGCTCTGGTTCAATCTGTTATTGGTCTCAGCAGCTGTGTGTGTGTGTGTGTATGTGTGTGTGTGTGTGTGTGTGTGTGTGTGTGTGTGAATGTTATGATAATTATACACATCACCATCAACATTTATTGGAGCAGTCCCATTACAGTGTTATAGTGCCTTAGTGACCCTAAGGTTACTTTTTACAGTCACACAAATTCTATGAAAACTGAACTCACTTTGCATTTCATAAGCTCAAGGTTACTGTTCCATTTGTGGCTGTTGTTTCATAAATCAGTGGGTAATGTAATTGCCTGAGATCAAGGTATGGAGACTATTAATTTACCATACTCCTCTGGAGGCACTTAAGGTGGCATTATGAATGTTCGAAATGTATTATCTCAAGAAATAGACTTGCAGGAGCTCCAGTTTCAATGGAAAGGGGATAAATAAGGAACAAACTCTTTTTACATTTGAAGAAACCAAGATCAATAATGTTCTTTCCTTGCCTGAGAGCGCCATCAAGAGTTCCTCTTTTAATGTCCTTCAGTGAGTAATGCGCATTTATATCGGGATCATATTCTGTGCTACCCCATTACGAGTTGTGCTGTAGGGGAATTCTATACCTCAGTTACTTATTTGTCACAGTGGATAATTTTGAGAGGTACTCTATGCACTGAAAGATGTTGGATGATCTCATCACAAATGGAACCTCCCTCTAACTGTTATTACAGTGAGTTACAGCTCAGCTTGCTGAACTCCAGCAGAATCTTTCACAGCTGGCCTATGAATATTAATAGACCCTGCTAAAACCAGCATATGTTGTGTTTTGAATGCTAGTTTTAAGCATAGCATGCTGGTTGTCCAACCAGGCAATTTAAATTGCTTGACCAGCTAGTAAAGAAGCTATATCATGCTGGTTTTGCTGGTAAAGGTCATTGCTATGCTGGGCCGCTGAATTAACCATTATAAGCTATTTTGGGCCACTATGGAAATTATTGTTGGTCTAGAATGGCCTTTTAGCAAGGTAACCTTCAAAAAATGTTTTTATGTTTAAATTTATGTCTTTCGTTCTTATTTCTAGTCTTGTATCGGGGGATACAAGAAATGTTTCTAATCCAACTGCCAGTTCAAAATTGGCTTATGTCTCTGATCAGAGGCTGTACTGCGGACAGCACTTATGTAGAATTATTTTCTTGGAAGTATTTTCTCTTTAGTTAACTTTATAAATTGTACAAAACGTGCCACTGAGACTTGAAAAGTAATGCCAGAGATTAGTCGAAGTTACTTCATTTGTAGACCAGCATGTGAAGTATTTAAGTCACTTTTAACTATACTGTACATGACAGCTGCTAGACCAATCCCACGATGTACTTTTGCCATAATGAAAATGTAGCACAAGAAGTTCTCCGCAGGTACACGGTTGTTGTTCTTGTTGTTTTTCAATTACCCCTGCTGCAATGTGAAGTCCCCAGTGACCCTCTTTGTGATGTGGTACAGAAGTGTAGGGCGAGAGACCAGAAGTACTTGAGAGTAAGTGGGAATGTTTTATTCCAGGTGGAGATGATCAGAAAATCAATGATTGGGAACTGCAGGCAGCTGATGAGAGTGCATAATCACACCAAGTTTTTTGTGGGAGATTTGGTTTTGACGAAGGATTGAAACACACAATCTCCTCTTAGAGATTTTCATCTTTCGCGAGAAGACCAAAGTTTCAAAACCTGTGGCAAAGACATTCCGGCGACTGCAGATGCCACAGTTGTTTTGAGCAAGCAAAACAGACCCTGGAAGTTGCTTTCTTTAAGTACAATAAGTCAAGTGTTTCTTTGGCATTCCTAACACCACAACTGACTTCAGGGTTAAATTACATCACTTACTAGCATAAAAAATATAACACAATGCAGAAAAATAAATACCATTTAAACACTTATTTTAAGTAATACTAAACATATACAGTATGTCATATTTGTAAAAAAGCCAAACACAAACAATGTGGCAAAGAACATGTTACTGTTTTTTCACACCCAAAGAAACTGTTTGACCTCTGAAGACTTGGAACATATACAAATTTTATGAAACTTTTATGGTGCTTTTTTGTCATTTTGGACCTTAAAAGCCTGGGTCCTCATTAAATCGTATTATAAAATAGTGCCAGAACAAAATTAATAAATGATGATGACATTTTCATTTTTGAGTGAACTGTCCCTTTAAAAGGACCAAGGCGCTTAACCTGTGAGGTTCATGTCTTGCTAGACTTTGCAGTGAATAGTCAACTCAGTGGATAAGTAACTGCCATTCACCAGCTCTCTATGGAAGAGTGCTTCTTTCTCTACCCCTGCACTGTGATTGGCAGCAAGATGGATGGCAGTGGGGCTGAGGCTTGGTCAAAAGCCCCATGGCTTCAGACATCACTTAGATATTCATCAAAGACTTTGAGTGCAGGCAAGATGAAATACGCTAATCTGAGCTGTTCGTCTGTTTGAAATGAAAACAAAAAGGCCTCTCAGAGCGCACTGACACAAGATGACCGTCACTGTCATAACAGTTGAGATATTGTTCAGCTGGGGGTTGTTTTAGCTGACGAAGGGAAAATAAATACAGAAGAGATTTCTCTTTGAGATTGTGGTGAAACAGAAACGGCAGTGTAATTATCTGATCGAGTGTTGCTTTTTTACTCATTGTTTGCGAACACATTGTGCTTATAAACATTTTAATACCAGATTTGGCCACAAGTGTCTAAAAAAACACAAAATTACCACTGTTATATACTGTAGCTCTAAACCAGTGGAATTCAACCTTTTTGACTTCAAGGCCCCCCTCATTTTCCACAACAATATTTGAACTAGAAATATTAGTGATAAAATAGTCAACACTAAGAAATATCTCGATTTTTAGTTGTTTTATCTTATTTTAATGCTTGTTTATTATCATTGTAAATTATTTTAAATCAAGTTTTAAAGCCCCATTGGAGGTTTGTTGAGGCCTCCAGTGGGCCCCAGCCTCCTGTTTGAGAAACACTGCCTTAAACTACTATATCAACCCTGTCACATTAAGTTTGGTATTCATCCTTTAATTTGAAAAAATAACTGAATTAATACTATCAGTACTATCAGTGATTTGATGTGTCTTGTAATAAATCGCACAGTATAATTAAATAAGTACGTGCTGTGTGCAGGTTTTAAGTCACAGTCACAGAGGAGGCTGGCCTTCATTCTTCAGTAAGCTGACCAATTAGAATCGATTTTTATTTTATGATAATGATGATGAATTA
This sequence comes from Botia almorhae, assembly GCA_036877575.1. Classification (NCBI taxonomy): domain Eukaryota; kingdom Metazoa; phylum Chordata; class Actinopteri; order Cypriniformes; family Botiidae; genus Botia; species Botia almorhae. Next base: position 795 of record JAZGTJ010006636.1, on the reverse strand, counting down.
GGAAATGCAAATGACCTGATCTTCATATATAAAAAGGAAAAAAAATACCTTTCATATTTAGTTTAAATATTTAATTTTATTGCATTGAACATAAAATAGTCATATCAGTGCCCTGTAATTTATATCAATAGTGTTATGGGAATACATGGGCACACAGGCACTATTTCTTGAGGACTTGAGGGCTTTACTTAATTATTTGCTTTATTAAAAAAAACGATGATAAAGTTGTTATGTAATCTGTAATCTTTACTAATCATAATGCAGAGAGGGTTGTGGGGGTATCCTGTTAACCATTGGTAACTGGTGTTTTAAGAGTTAAACTCATTGCCCCTGAATGTGTCCCAATTCAGCAGTCTCGCTGTGAACTTCACTGACAGACGCAGCGCACAGAAGACCATAAAGATGATTTTAGGTTATAGCGGTGACCTCTGCACACCCCTGCATGAATATACAAGGTGACAGAAGGGTGTCTGGGGTCCCACTCAATCACATTGTGATGGCAGCTTTGTAGCCACTGCTTAGAGAGATAAACAGAGAGTTTGACAGCCTTGAGCTTTGATAGTACACAGGAATAAATTGAGCGGTCGCTTATAGTCAATCATAATTTGAATGTTGCTATGATTGGTCTGATATACACAATGTCCTAAGTTTGAACCTACCTGATGTGTCTAGTCACTAGTTTGACCTCACGCTAGCTGTCATACAAGAACCGTTTTCCCAATCATTTAATTCTGTCATTATTACTCAACTTCCTGTCATTTTAAAATTCTGTTAATCATTAATTGTTTCTGTGGA
>JAZGTJ010006635.1:0-24468 GCA_036877575.1 Botia almorhae | reverse complement strand
GGAGGCTGATTTGGAGACGAGCAGCTCATCACCATCAGATCTTTCTGTATTGTCAACAGCTGCACGCTCCCAAAATCATCTAACAAACACACATTTATAATCACTGACTGTCATCACAGGTAATAATCTACAACATGCATCATTAGGACACTACCTAGTCTAAGAGCGTCCGTTCCACACACTTGTGTGACTCGTCCTGTGCTTCTGTCCACTGAGAACACTGCCTAATTCAACAGACACATCACAACATCAATTCTTGACCAAAATGAACAGTTTCAACCAATTTACACAAATGCTATTTGCATGTTTACTTTGTGTTTTTCGTTGTTTATATTTGTTCGTTTACCTTACTGTTTTCACAAGCACTGCTGAAAAAGACTCTTTCACTGTCTGCCGACCAGCACTGGGGCGCCAACGATTCATACATCCCAGCAAACTGACCTGTGAGAGGATATGACATCACTCCCAGCACTCTTTAATGGGTCTGTGTGTGTCTGTGTTTTCATCTAGATACCTTTCTCCGCTCTCCTGACCACATCAACCAAAACTGATGTGGTTCTGTTCTTCATGTCATACTGAAAAAGAATACAGGTGATTTCAATTTCAACACATATTGTATTAAAAATAGCTTGCCATTCCAGTACATTCCATAATTATTTCAGGCTCTTGTGAATGGATGTCGTTTATTTGATCTCACCAGCATCACGCTCAGGCACTGGTGATGTGGTCCAAACACCTGCCCCTGTAAGTAGACGATCCAGCAGAAGTCTGGACTCATCCGAGGGCTTGAAACAGACACGCCTTCAGGTGACAAGCACTCTGACCAGATTGTAAATGACAGCGAGATTAAAAAACACAAAGATTAGAAGGTAAACTCACATAAACTCAGTATCTGTTTATTGACAATCTTACCACAGTTCCCCTTCATATCCAGGTAATAGAGAGCTGATCTGAAACATACATGGAATATATGTAGTGCCTGAGTCACATGATCTTTATGACACTTTTAGGACACCACCCACATTCATTGTATGGAAGACAGCAGGATATTCTTTAGAACTTTCCATGTTCTAGTGTCAAAAAGTGATACTGGTTAGTAATGTGGCGTGAGCCAAATTATGCCAATAAAAGCATTTTGGGTTCTGTAATCAACGTGTTTTGTAAAGCTGTTTATATTTTGGAAATACTGGATAACAAAACAGCTGTTTGCAGGCATCAAAGCTTTCTATAACCCCTCCTCTCACCTACGATTGGTGCAGAACTTCAGGCCCAGTCTGAAAGGCTCATTCCATTGGCCCACAAAAATAATGCCTCTTCCATTGGGTGCCCACAGAGCCTGGGAGCAAGATCAATTATGAGTACATTGTTATAAGGTTACTACCCTCTACAACACTTGGATATTTGTTTGTCGCTTTGACGCAACATGATAACAAGCCAATTATGAAAAAACAGATCTTTAGCTCACCTGTCCTGGTGATATATGAGGAGGGACACCAGCATACACAATGATTGCCCCTTTACTGAGATCAGCTACACATAACACTGGACTGCTTTTACCCACAAGCCCCTCTCCCCAGTCCTCAACATAGATATTTTTATCCTGAAAAACACACATGCAGAAAACATATTTAAAACCCAATCACACAGTAAAATCTTTAAGTCTAGAATCAAATGCAAGGTTCCAGATGTCAAACCATATAAAATTCCTCTATGAAACTACTTTAAGTAAATCTCATCCGAGATGATTTAATGGACAGACATCTCACCTGTTCCTCAAGCATCACTAGCCCTCCATCCTCATTGGCTGATGCAAATGATGACTGCGCTGTTGGCTCCACCCTCTTCTTCTCAGCCACATAGAGCAGCTTTTTTTCACACGGCGACCAGGCTAGACATGCAAACTGAGCTAAACGTGCACAAATCACTGCATCAAACACACATTCTCACCCACTGATGTTAGATCAGTAGCTTAAAAGGTGAATAACATATACAGCAGAAAGTGTCTCCTACCATCTTCATACACTCTTCCGTGCTTATTCTGAGCTGTGAGGTCCAAACTTTTCTCCAGACCATTTTGGCCCCAAACCTACCAACAGAATAAAGAGGATTAAAAGAAATCCTTCCTTCCCTAATTCAACACCAGATATGTCAGTCATCACCTCCAGGTGCTGATGTCCTGCCTCCTCTCTGATGACAGCCCGAGAGGTCCCAGAAGGAGACTGGCAGCTAAGCAACCTAAAATTCAGAGGTGAACTTTGATGATGAGGTCACAGCACGTGTCATTTATTTGTAGCCATAACGATTCTGGTTTTACAGGGATGTCAGCAAGCTTTCTTGTGTTTATTTAAAGCTGCAATCGGTAACTTTTATGGCTTAAAAATGCACAAAAATCAGTTCTTTAGCAAGTACATGACAGACCTGATTCCCAATGATAAGTTTAAAATACCGCTTTATAATAAAGGTCAGATTTCCCAGCAATTGTCATTTTGGCTTCATTTGACTTCAACATAAGTAAAGAAAAGTACGTAAGGTAACCTGCAATTTTATGTTTCAAACAGAGATGGCAGTAGAGAGGCAAAAGTTACAGATTGCGGTTTTAAAGGCTCTCTCTCTTCTGTCAGATGCGTCTCTTACTCTCCATGTATATGTGTGCTTGTTCCAGACGGTAGCACGTGCTCGATCGTGTCGCGTTTACACAGTAGAGTCCACCTCTGAGTAAAACATACTTTCAGACCCCTCTCCAAATCACACTGACTCCACCCTATAAGGAGAGAGAGGGTTTGACCTAAGCACAGTTATACTGAAACTGAGTAAATACTTAATAAAACTTCATCAGAACTCTACAGTATTGCTGGTGTGGTGCCACATTTTGACTCCTGCCAGATTATGACTCCCCTCATTCCCCATTATGGTTGGGTTTAAAATTAGGTTTGGGGGTGGGGTTAGGATTACGTCAAAGTACGAGCCTCAATGAGCAGGGTCATAATCTGGCGGGGAGTCAAAATTTGGCACAACACCGGAACCAGTTGGCATTGGACTCACGGGTCAATACGGTAATGCATCGCTTTTCATTGGCAGTGTCTACTGGCTCATCGGCGACCACAGAGGCAGAAACGGGCACAGGAAACCTGATACAGTGTCTGAACACATCCCTGATTTCACTTTCCATTGCAATCTGTAACCACAAACACATCAACTATGAGTCAACAAAGACAGAAAAAGTCAACAAACAAAATGAATACACAAAGCTGAGCCATCCATCGTGGGCTCGCATTGTTAAACAGCCTATCAGAAGACACCTAATATTTGTACTGTACTTTATATTTTTGTTATTGTTAACTAATAAAACACCTCCCCTCACTCAGAAATGACTGACTAACCCACATTAGCATTTTTACTGATATATTTATAAACTGTATTTATAGATTATATCCAGCAGTTTTAGTTTTCTGTAACAAAACCATCACTTGGATTCAATTTCCACTAAATTTAGGGCGCATTTTACGACATGAAATAACCCACGTTATCTAATGTGTCTCTATAACACCCTGATAAGAATAACAAACAATGTCACGCCCATCTAATACATGTATTCAATATTTGTGTACGTTTTTGTTTAAGCAACACGTTAATGAAAGCGGCTCCGGATATTACAGATCAGCGCCGACTCGCACGCAAACATAGATGCAGATCAGACGGGTGCAAACGAAATCTGACTAACACAAAATCAACGGCGACGAAGCCGGAGTCCATGTCATCGAAAGGAATCCACGTCTGTCTTGTGAGTGTCGTGACTCGTGACATAAAAGTGAGACCGGAGGTTTTCGCTGAAGTGTCTCGGCGGGACTCTCCGGTTCAGTCGCGAGCACAACGCTTTCTGTGCGGACGCGTCCACTCTGCAGCTCTGCGGGGGTACTCGATTCCTCAACAACACTTTCGACACTGTACCGTACCGTTTTCAGCACAAGTATTTAAGACGTGCTCGTTTTTAAAAATAACGAGTTTAAATCAATAATCTTTCATTAAAGTTATTTTTCGGTTGGCATATTAAAGCAGGCCATGATGTTCTTCATTTCCCTTAAATATTTTGGATTTGCCCTTTCCAATGCATTTAAATGTCGGCATCATATGTATGTTTGCAATGTTATTTTTCTGTTTAGCTGATAATAATAATTATATACAGGCAGCCCTTTACCTGTCCAAATATTTAATGTGTTGTTATTGAAATGCATTAAACTATTTACATGATGTTTCTGTGAGGTGCAAAATAATATGTAGAAATTTTAAATTTGTACAAACTTGTGTTTTCATTCTGTTAAGGTTTCATTCTAAATAGTCATAAATAACTGTAAAACATCCCAAAACAGTAATTTCTCATTTTCTCACCTTCTGTTGTTGCCGCAGAGGAAGTCTCTGTTGTTTGGGGTGTTTTAACGGAGTAAAGGCAGGTTTTTCCTGTTCTTGTACTTGCTCTGGATGCTTTCTTCTTAAATGTACCTGCAAATTCTTCCTGTTCAGCATTAAACCACAGAAAGGACACAGATCTTGTGTGTCGCTTCTGGTCCTTTGTGGGACGTGGCTTTCAACAGGTGTGTGTCCAGAGAAGATCTCATTTACCAAGGTCTGTAGGGCAACATCAGTCTCTGGTGGCTGAGGGCTTTCGGGAGAGTTTGATACACTGTGATCCCCTACAGAGGCACTGAGATCCATGACTGAGGGGTCTAAATGAGTTTCGTCATCCACAGGGGCCTTACCTGTGCTCACCTGTTCATCCACAATCCCTCCTTCACCCAAAACGAAGAATTGAGAGTTAAGAAACACTTCAATATAAACAAAGTTCTCAGTATTGGGCTCAAAAGACTTTCCAAAGACAGAAATAATTTCTGTCTGTATGAGGACAATTCTCACCTGTAGGCTCCTGACCTGCTACCTCAAAATTTGTGGGCCCCTGGCCTACTGTGTTTTCATCTGTAGACTGCAGAACAATAGGTGCCTAAACAGTACAGAGTGAAAAAGGTTTGGTCTATTTACAGAAATATTCGAAGATGCGTTTATTTGAAATAATCTCTAAGAGGGGACAGTTTGCCTCTAAATAGATTTTTCAGTGTGTTAATATTAACTTCACAACGTTTATATTAAAAAGAAGACAAATTATGTTTGTTACCTTTTTAGGGTACAAGTGTTCCACATTTGTTTTTCCTTGCCAAATGTTCTGACTGTCCCCAATAATCAAGCTCTTGCACCTCTCATTGACGGGCTTCTCTTTAGCACTGCTAGCCTCTGGTGAGACTGCTGGGACAGGTTCTGTTGCAGGTGAACCATCCTCAGATTTAACCTCTACGACCATTATCTTGGGTTTTGTGTTCTCACACATCGCCAGATGTTTTAAAAATCCATCTTTCCTCATGAAAGTGGATGTGCAGCTGACGCAGTGGAAGTGAGGAGCAACTCTGCACTTTAAATGACATTTGAAAATAAAAAACTCTAGGAGGGAAAAGAATTAGAAGAATAAGACCCCAAATAAGAAAGTTCTAAGATGTAAAAATCAACAGTGTTTAAATTCAGATTACTTTGGACTATTTATCTGTTGTCTGTCAAATTGTTTCTCCTTTTTGACATGATTCTGCAAATTTGATCATCATAATAATCATTTATTATAATTTAAAGACCATTTTTATATGAGCGTGTAATAAAATAATGACCTTTGTGTTACTTGACCTTTGTTTTTATTTTTTTAGTACTTGCCTTTGTGACGGATTGCCCTTCGACGATGTCCTTGTAAATGTTTCAGACACTTGCTTTTAATGGTGGGTTTAAACATCTCAGGCCCACAGTAAGGACAGTGGTACAATGAGCAACATTCCTCACATTTCTGGACAACAGGCTGCTCTTCTCCTCGCAAAATAGTTTTGTGTAGCTGTCAAATGCAAAATAATCATTACTTCAATGTGGGTATGAATTTCCTTCATGTTTGGAAGACAAAAGACTGTCCCCAGGCTTTAGAATGTAAATTAAAGACACAGTTCTGGCCGAATTAAACTTGACGACTCTAGCTATATTTAACACTTTGCACTACCATCAAAGCTTAACTAAGAATTAATGAAAATGTGCGACCACGCACAAATAACAATGAATTTAATGGCGGCCATGTATTTGTATTAGCGTATAAGGAATAGCGATGCCTTAATCAAACTGTCTAAAATCATAGCAGATCCTTTCAGGGGTTCCTCCATTCACAGGCCGATCAGCAGGTCTGCAGCTGTCGTTTCCTGCCGCTCACCTGTAGCGCTGTTAACTTGCGTTTTATAGCCTAGCTTGTTTAATGTTCAGTCGAATACCTGCCTTTATTCTAACAGGCTGTTGATATGCATTCACAATATAAACTTAAGCGTTTACCTCTGTTTGACTTGTATGGCTAAACATTTTTACAAAATTTGTCATCGCCTAGTTGCCATGAGCCTTGTTTGGATCGTAATCACGCGAGACCTCAAGCGAGAAAAGAAATCGGCGGAAATCTTTCAAAGTAAGAGTTAATAATAAAAGTCCCGAAATGAATATGGTAAATGTCTAACAAAATAAAAATCAAGATTTAGTAACAAACGCCAAATATAAATATAATACAAATGGAAGTAACGAAGTTGAACAAGGCTTCCAATACAATTTTAAAGATCACACACGTTGCCCCATAATTTGTTTTTATTTGAAAGTCATAATGTCTTAATACAAAAACATTTGTAAACTTCCAAATCTTAGAAGAACACCATTTATGATTTTTCTTTCACCAACACTTTCCAAATCCTGTACTTTTTCTTCAAGTCATAAAAAGGTGCACTTTTGACATCTGGAAAGAAATTCAAGCAAATGTATATAACATGATCTTAACCTGCAGAAATAAACTGGCATGTGGGAACAGGCTGCAAGAACCCTAGATGACTGGTCCGGACAAGGAGAGCACTATTATAGCCAGTATTATCACAATGTTTTAGCAGCAGAGTTAGAATGATAAACATGGCTGATTTAGTGGCAGTGAAAGACATTGAACGAGAGTTTACACAAACTCTGGCATTCTGCAGTCAAAGATGTAATGTTGCCATGCTGAGATCATGCTGAGGCACATAATCTCAGTTCATTTATAAAATGCATACAGAAAAACTATAAAGAATTCATTTTCCTTGGCCTCTTTTTTCTGGCAGAGCTGCAAAAAGTTGTAAGGTTTCTGTGTAAAAATCTCTATTTTCCAAAAACACTTGAAAAATTGAAGTGGTAAAATAGATTTGAACAGAAAAGCTGAATACAGCCTTACAAAAAGGTTGTTATAAAGAGACAACATTTAATATTTGTTTAATTGTAGGATTCCTAGTTTTCACACACTGTGATGTTAAATAAAAACAAAACACACTGCATACACGCGCCCAGTTTTCACACTCAGTCACACAACACAGTCACACCACTTTATTGTCAAGTCTCTGGCTTGGCAGGTTGTCGATCTGTTATTTCAAGTGAATGGAGAGGGTTTTCAGGATGTAGTGGTTCCTCTTTCTGCATTTTCTTCATTATCATCCTCACATCACATCTGCACGTTTGTCCCTCACTTTGTTTCTTAGCTTAGTCCGTGCTTTAAATGCAGCCGAATTGAACAGATGCTGTGAAGGGACAAACCAAAGCTATACAAATATGCACACAAACTTATGCTACTCCATTAAGCACTCTTGGGAAAAAGAGAGATTTGCTTATATTTGCATAAATTGTCTTGGCAGACAGTTCATATAATACAGTTAAATTTGACTTTATCAGTGTGACTCTTTATCAATGTAGTATTTACATGTGGAAAGGTTAAAGATTACCCTCTCTGTGCGGGAGATCTTGCCAGCTTTGACAGAAGCATCCAGGATGAGAGGAGGTCCAAGCCCAAAAATATCCCTCAGCAATGGATTAAACTACAAACAAATTTTCCAAATCAATAATATACACAATATAAATGAAAAGTAGTTTAGTAGTTCCATTAAAGTAGTTTAATGGAATCCACAAAAAAGCTGTTAATGAGTACAATACATGTAAATAGAAAGTTGCAGTTGGTCCTCCAAACCTGTAGGTGGTGTCTTACTCCAGATTCAAGCACCTCCTTAAAGGCATAATATATCCTTTGGCGCATCCAGCCATCAATGTAGATGGCTTCGATACCGAACTGGATCTTTTCCTCTGTGAAATCATCATTCTGAAAACAAGAAAATGATTCGAGTAAAATATGCTAATTGCCTTTTTTAACGGTAATCATTCAGTACAGACCAGGACCTCCCCAATGTATCATTCTAGTATTAATAAACACTATAAACTCTTACTGAAAAGGAAACCAGGGTGGGACCATCGTAAGGTCAGCTGTTGTGGTTCATACCTCAATGTAGTGCAGCACCTCTCTGAAGATCGACCGCTGTTTCCTACGGTCATTTTTAGCACGGTGTTTGTTTCCATCAGTCGCTAGATTCTTCAGACTGTCACACAACGCCTCACATTCAACATACTCAAACTCCTACAACACAACCAACTTTACATACACTGCTGTCGTACTGGACCTTTCGTAATTCTATGCATACAGTCCTAACACTCGTATTTAATATCAGCCAATACGCACCTGATCAATGTCACGTCCCAGTTCATAGAGCAAAGCGATGGTCTCCCCCACAGCAATCCTGAAGTTCACCTCACTGCTCTCCAAACACGCATGCAGACGTGGCAAGTGACTGAAAGAGAGAGATCGTGTTACAGACGAATGAGGCTATCTGTATCACATCTGGGAAGTGTCACATTGCTTTTTGTATTGAAGGCATTAGCCATAACATATTGAGGCCATTATTATAATGCCTTTTTAATTCATCCTCTTGAATTATAGACTGGCTTGAGATTTTCCTGCAAAGTCATGCCACAATTAAGCAAGTTTGTTGACTGTGCACATATGTGCCTGTGTGTATGTGGGGGACTCACTGGTTAAGAATGCTGTCTATCCGTGATGCAGGGCAGAGGGTGCTGAGAAGCGCCCAGGACTGCAGGGCGGCGCTGTGGAGCGCAGGAGTCCCAGCTTTAACGGAAGGCAGCGTGCCGTCACCCAGAGGATAGGCACCCATAAACACACTCTCCAAATGTCCAATAGATTTTAAAAGGTCCTGAAAGATTTCCACATTAATTTTAGCACATACGCACATTTATAAATATACATGTATTTTACATGTCACTCAGGGTTTGTCTAATTATACCTCTGCATCTTCTGAGGCTGACACATAGCAGCACATACCCAGAGCTCGAGCACACTGACAAAACATTAAAAGATAGAAGAACATTTAATTTATTTCCCAACAAATATTGGCAATCAAAACAATGTTATGCATCTATTATGAAACAGGTATATTTTAGGCATCACTTACACTCTGTCGTGCTGATAGGCTGGCACAGCTGTCAATCAGGATGGAGCTGAGGATGGGGCGGAGAATCTTAAAGCCCTCCTCACCTTCGACTCCGCCCCCAAGTTGGATGCAAAGGAGAGCACACACTGTAGCAGCAGCGGCCTGCTCCTCTCCTCCACCTACAGAGTGTGAGCAAAACAGCCTTAACAGTGTTCAAATTTCAGTTTGTTTTCTCTCACAATAAGAGCAAATGGCCAAACAGGTATACGAAGTACACGTGTGTAAGTCAAACACAGGAAACTGCTCAGCGAGGTCTTTTACATTTACGCATTTGGCAGACGCTTTTATCCAAAGCGACTTACATTGCATTATACTATACCTTGATTACTATACATTGAGTATGTGCAATCCCTGGGATCGAACCCATGACCTTGGCGTTGTTAACGCCATGCTCTAACCACTGAGCTACAGGAAAGCTTTTAGTCGTAATGCCCACCTTTCCTCAAGCTCCTCTCCAGACAGTCACTGATGGTTAAACGTCTGTCTAACAGGAAGTCGAACAGAACTCTGGAGGAAAACGCCAAGCGGAGGCTTTCTAAAGCAGCCAGTCGGGTCTTAGCACTGAAAGACAGAGAGACACACATCAACCTAGTCATTACTTATGCTACTTAAAAATATTTCACTTTCAAAAAAATCTGTCTTGACTTCATTTGACTTTATATGTAAAGAACAATATGTAATGTAACCAGTAATCTTATGACTCAAGCAGAAATGGCGGTAGAGAGGCAAAAGTTATGAATTGTGTTGGACTATGTTACTATGTGTCAGTTTCAATAACTGCAAGCATTTGTCACACATCATCAATATGTGCATTTTAAAGTTGATAAAGTTGTGTTGATACCTTTTGTCCATTAGATTGTCGATGCATTGCTTCAGTTTGTCTTCGGTTTCCTCCTGTGCAGTTTGTTCATCCACCACCTCACCTGTACAGCACAGAGTGTGAGTGAATGTGAGGTCACTTCCTGTTACTGGTACCCATCTCATTGTGCACACACGTGTGTGTGTGTGTGTGTGTGTGTGTGTATAAGTTACCTGTTCCCTCCTCCAGGACTGATGCGCTTTCACTGGCACTGCTGTAGTGACTGAGCACATCAGATGCCAAATCATCGTCACTCACCCCAGCCTCGCCTTTCACCCCATTTCTCCCTAAAACAGACAGATAGACAAGATGAAGAGATGCAGAATGGTCTTAATTAATGGTCTACAGAAATGAGTGAAGACATGTAGCTGATCAGTGCTTTAACGTGAAGGGAATGGATGTATGTGTTAGAGATGACGTGTGTTTCAACTGTCCACACAGATCATGCACCTCGACTCTCTGCTTATACAAAGCCATGATTCAGCTCAGTGCCAAGAGAAAACAAACACACATGTGGGATTGCAGAACAGTGACAAGTTTAAAACAAGTTTAGATCATCTACATCATGTCTGTCATAATGTGGTAATGACAGTCTATATAGAAAACTAAAGACCCTAAAAAACAAATTATTAAAAAAGACCGAAAGACTTTTCACTCTCACAAACATACCTAACCTCTTCAGCAACCCACCCCCCATCCCAGTAACAGACCTCTGATATGGGTCAAAGTTTAATGTGCAGTCCCCTTTAACACATACACACACAATGACCGACCTGTTCACACTGAGGCGCCTTTCTGATTATAACATGAATGTGTCACATACAAGCTAAGAGACTTAACATTGAACTCTATATATAAATGTTGTTTACAAAATAAACACTATGAATAAAGTGAAAATATATAATAATATAACTAATTATATTAAAATAACTCTGATTACTAAATTCAGACAAGACAAAACTAAAGTTAAAGGGAGTAGAACATATATCCACATATATAAGGGACATATATAGGAAACAGTGGGACATTTATGAGACACAAACACTATCCTCTTTAGATCAATCAGTCTCAACACTCTGCACTGATCCACTGAATCACATGTGTTTAGTTAATGATCAGTTTACTCTCCTGCATAGTGGGTCATGTGATTTACGATATGATGGGTCAATCAAATTGCTAGAAGCTAATTAATTAAGCTAATAACATTTTTTTAAAAAGGTATTGATTAGCTGATTCAGGGATTTTCGTTAAATAATCAAAACCCTAAATAATAAATGGTTCACCGATAAATATTCTACAGCATGAAACCATAATAATAGAAACAGAAACCGAGGCTCATCTGCTACAATGAAATTCTGATTAAGTTGTAAAAAACGGTTGTAAATAAACTAAGGAACAGATAATCATTTTAACATTATGTAACAGTCCAACACAATTTAAAATGTTTACTAGTTCATGCATCAGCATGCCAGAACATCGGATCAGCTGGAATAACATAGGATGCAGGAGTGCATTTAGCACGAGATGTATGAAGTGTGGAGTACGGAATGGTGGAAAACTGATGGTAACTAAACAGAAAGACTAAAAACAGTGACTAGAAACATCCAAATATTCTGACTGTTCCAGAACTTTCCGGATGCAGTAAAACCAGGAGAAAACATCTGCACTCGATCTGCACAGATGACAATGACCAGCATTCCTTCAGGTCTTCTACAGATCTTATTTCATGTAAAGGTGGAAGTGATAGATGCTTTTGGGGAATTTTGGGTCGCAAGACATAAGTGACATCCAGACAAACAAGACATATGAATATGAACAAGCAGATATGAATGGATATTCCCATGCAGCTCTCTTTAACGCAACGAATGTTAATGGGATGAGAGGCATGAGGTTATAATGAAGACGGTCAGAGGTCGTGCTACCTGGACGTGACAGGGCAGTCTTTGACAACTGCAGCTGAAGCACTTCCTGTCGAAGTGAACCTGCTCACAGTGAACATGAAGAAACAGATTATACAACTTTCCAAGCTGAGGAGTTTGGCAAGAGTTAGTTCACGCGATGATAAATATTGAATATTCTCTCATCATTTACTAAACACACTGTTCAAACCCTGTATGACTTACGAAAGAATACATTCTGAATAATGTAAACCTGCTTTAATCCATGCAAATTATAATAATTAGGAATTGGAGCGTTCAAGATTCAAAAAGCATGCAAAAGCACCAAAACATTGTCATGCACTATATTTACAGGATTCCGAAGTCAGCTTGTTACAGTTACAGTAGGTCTGGAGCATTTTAATGGCTGTTTCATGGTGCTTTAGCATCCCTTTCAAAACCTAAAAGCTTCAGAACTAATTCATTGTGTTTGCATTGAAAAGAGCGATCTGAACAGTATTCAACTTTCCCCCTATTGTGTTCCAAAACTGGGTGAACTATTATCTTTAAATTGTGGGGACAAAGCCAACAGGTGCTACTGTAGCAGTTTCAATTTCTTCTCTTTCAAAACAAACAACAGATAAGCCTCCCACTGCATTTTCTAAGTAGCCAACTACATATGCACAAGATTAAACCAATTAGAAAGAATAAAGTGACAGTTATCAAGATTCAGAAAAATGCCAACCCTGCTTTAAGAAAGAGCAAAGCACACCGTATTTGATATTATAACTTTAACCAATTGACGCTGCCCTGTTTTTACCAACGTACCCGGTTGAACTGGCTTTAAACATACAGCACACCAGGAATGCGGGTTCTCGGTGCACGTGAAGGCTACTAGTCAGCCCGTGAATTTAACATATTTAATTTTTTAACAGAACTCTTACAGTGGCAATGACAAACAGCTTTTCCAGTGATGTACAATCAAACCTGATTGTACAGCCCTAGCGAGTTCAGGGTGCGCTCAAGAAGGCCCGATTTCTGTCTTCGTTATACTTGCGCTAAATATACCCGGCTGGCGTGTGCTTCACCTTTTATGCTGTAGGCTGAATAACTGTGACAGCCAATCACTGTTTAAGAAACATACTAAACATTTAACATAAACATAAGCATACTTTACCTATATTTATAACTACAACACACTTGTCAAAACATGAAACTTTAACAATATATTTTTTTATACGGAATGACAATGGAAACTAATGCATGAAAACATATCACAATCGGTTAGTTAGAAACGCCTCATTGTTTTCATTGCCTCATAATTTTGCTTTGTTTGGGTTTGTAAATGGGAAACGAAATAAAGGAAGCTAACTGAAAAGACAAACTTAAAGTACGGTACAGCTGGTTCATTTCTCATTCAAACTATTACAACATGACTCAAGACAGCTCCTCTTTAACATATAATACAACAGTGTTAATAAACAAACTGTCTACAAATTGTAATAATCAATAGATGGTGTTGTTACCGTGTATTGATCACCTGTTTACAGTAAAAGAAATAACGAAAGGAGCATTTAAACTTACCCTTATTCGAAGCAGTGCCGCCGCGTTTTCCCTTTTTGCCCCGTGGCATGTTGACAATCCAAGAACCCTCAACTCCAGCACCAAAACACTAGTGCCTAAAGAGGCAATTATAAAGAACAACTGTCCGTACTGTTTGTCAACAATCACCGCCGAGAAATCCTTCCTAGACCAACAAAACACTGATCGGTGCAGCTTGGCCCCACGTTTTAACCACTACAAATGGAAAGTGCGCCTCGCTACCAAAATTAAAAACCAATGATTATTCTTAAGGTTTAGGATTTATTATCTATGATTGTCACCGGGTAACCGATATCTAATACCAGGTTGTGATGGTAAATGTTTTTGGAAATGTTTGAGACGGAGTATCGTGCACGTTGTAGCTCCAGGTTCCACCATCTTCCTTCGGTAACGGCTCATACACCCGGCACGTTCCACCTCTTCGTTTTGCCTCTAGGCTTTTTGGGTAATGTAGTTCTCTGCGGATCTTCCGCAACAAGAACACGACGATTAAGAACCACAACTCCCACAATTATAGCGCAACAATCAGCTGCTTAGAATTGTTTGGATTCCACAATGTGCAAAAGTTACAACTTCGTATAACTTTTTCGAGTAGGAAGCGATGACAATTGTATTATAATCAGATTCAAATACGTGCAACAATTGAAAGAGATGCGGTACACGTGCCCATCAGGTTTATCAAAACCGGTACACAATGTCTTACACATAAATACATGAGTGAATTATTCACTCTTACACAATTTTAACCAATATGACTCATATTCAAAAATTATTCACAAATATGACTTTATTACAGAAATATTAATATTATCTGGATAATTATAAATTACAAATATGAACCACACCAAATTTTTAAAAAATACACCAGTAAAAAATTATTTCTAAACTTCCTATATTTAAAAAGCTACCGATCAGATAAAATATTTCTGAAGGATTTTTTTGATTTATAAAAGGATGTAAATAAAAATAACTGAACTATGTACCAAAAAACAAAACAAACAAATGGAAATGTTCTTTCTGACAGAAAGATTTCAGTGTTAAGATGATGACATGAATTATTTATGTAATAAACTACCTGATAAATTAGCTATTTTTCTTAATGAATTACATCTCATTCAAATAACGGCAAACAATGAATTAGGTGTGTGGTGAACACTAAAGTTATGGAAGGAAACTTATTCAGTAGACTTTAAAACAGACGTCACCTTCCCACACTCACACTCACAGACATGGGCAAGTGCTTAATGTTAATGTGCAAAGTTAATACAAAGCAAACACACACACACACACACACACAAACTACCAAATCCCACATCCAACCACGTGACTGCGAAACGTTTACTTCTGGAATATAACTCACCCTCAAATATACAGTGTATAACTTTCTTAAGTGTGCATTTGTAGAAAATGTTGGCATTTATAACTCTTCACATAATCTCTAAATTTGGTCTGGTAATCCAGAAGCACTAACCTCCACTTCTTAATACTATCAGGCATGTATACGACTAACCATCTCACCAACATAGATATTTTAATCAGTTTATGGTCTACTTTAGATTTTAGGTCTACTGCCCTGTGTAGTATTTAGTGGGCATGAATGGCATCTTGCTGACCACTGCTGGTATTGCTTTTTTCCTCACTTCTACCTGGATTTGTGTTCCCACTTTACTGAAGCCAGATTCCACATAGCCCATGGCAATGTTTTGTTTCAGACAGGGGGAGGGGCATCCGCTGGTGACCTCACCTGAAATAAAATAGGTGGGTAATAAAATGAAATGGTATTCAGTTTTACAGCTCCTGACAATAGTAGCTGAGTTACAATGCTGATAACAATGATTAGGAGGAAAGGAAAATTTGACGACACAATTCCCATTTTTAATTCTCTGCCCATCATGCATGTGTTTGTACCTATAACCCTGCCGTCAGAGGACAGTATGGCTGTGTGTTGTCTGACAGGTGGTCCCATGGAAACCAGTCCCACTCTCTTTCTCTGAGTCTTTGCCTTTATTTGCGGAACAATGATGTCAGCACCAGGGAAATCTCGTGCCTGCCGACGGCGCTTACCTGAACGCATGTACACAAACAAATGTACACTAACACAATACAAGGTTTGATAGTAAAAAACATGCACAGGTGTAGTATAGTATAGCATAGTATAGTTTTAATGCACCTATTGTCCAGACAAGACTTGCTTCCACAGGTGTGGTGGTCTCATCAATGTCGTTGCCATAGAGACAAAGCCCCGCCTCCAGTCTGAGACTGTCCCTGGCACCAAGACCGGCGAGTTTTACTTCGCTGTCAGCGAACAGCTTTTCAGTCAGTGATACAACATCTGCAGGCGGTACTGATATCTGCATATGTTACATATATATACAGTGCATCAGAAACAGAACTACCACATACACACGATCTTAAAAAAATATTTTATATTTTAAATATTGTAAGTTTTGACATATCAAGACATCCCACTCACATCTGGTGTAAATACAAGATGTTAAGTCAAATAGTAGACATGCTCAGAGCAAATAAAAACAAAGGTGACACTAGGAAACTATTTTTAAGTTTAGTTGTTAAATATTTAACATCACACACACACCTCAACTCCATCCTCCCCTGTATATCCACAGCGTGTGACCCTGCAGCCCTGGATGCCAAACACCGGGGTCAAAACACTGGTCATAAAGGTCAACTTACTGAGGTCATCACACACACCTTTCTGCAGAACCCGAGCCATTGATGGACCTGCATTCACATGAATAAGCACATGCACTGAGTACATATAAACAAGTCAAAAACAGCAAAATGTGTTGAGTACATTTTTAAAAAAAAGTATTCAAACAAGCAGGTGTGCGGGCAATATTAGTAAATCACATCAAGCATATCACAGACATATATTGTGCATAATGTGCACAATATATGCACGCACGCACACACACACACACACACACACACATGACTTACCCTGCAAAGCAATTAAACTTTCTTCCATGAATTCCAAATCTACATCATGACCCGCTGATTTAAACTCATGCAGTCTGGCCTACAAACAAATGAACAAAAACTGATAAACGAACCAACTCTCTCGTTAGTATTTCGTAATTTGGACGCCCCCCTGTGGTGTCTAAACGAACTGCTCCTAAATACACTTCTACAACCAGTTGAGCTTTTGACAAAAAGAAAATTCATGTAATATTTAATGGCTCAGTAACTTGCATTTACGAATTCTTGTATGGTCAATCTTATTATTTGTGTCCCATTAATGGAATCCAATGCCTTACATAGACATGTAGGTATGTTACAGTAAGGGATAATGTACGATCATCTGTCCGCAGACCCAAGAGGGGTTTATTACGTTACCTCAAAATCCACAGTATTCCACAGAGCTGTTACTGACCTGCATATGAGCCGAGTCTTTGTCTGCACAGCCAGCATTGGAGACAACATACAGGTACCCCTGATCTGTCTTGGTCACAATTAGATCGTCCATGATTCCTCCATTTGTGTTTGTGAAGAGGGAGAGAGTGCCCTAAAAAAGAAAATAAGAGAAATACATTTATAAGAGATATTTTGGATGACTGCAAGAGTTATTTTCTCTCCTCAGACACATACACAAATACACATGTACAAGACACTCTGGAATTTGTGTGCGTGTCTTACCTGGTTGTCTTTTAATTCAGCAATGTCTCCAACAATCATAGACTCCATAAACTTCACTCTGTCTTTGCCAAAGACTTTAGTCTGGAGAGAAAACAACACATTACACACGCTTCACACTTATAGCCTGATATATCTGTATTGCCAATATAAGCTCTTTCTTCACTCAGTTATCAAGATAACTATTTGTCTAAAAACTGCACATGGCTACAAACACAGGCAGTGGAATTAAAGGTGCACCCACTGACCTGCAGCATGTGACTGACATCAAAGATGGAGCAGTGCTGGCGCGTGTGCATGTGGGAGTTAATATGGCTGTCTTTGTACTGCACAGGCATACTCCACCCTGCAAACTCCACCATCTTCCCACCCTGAGTCCTGTGGAAGTCATATAACTGGGTCTTCTTCATCATCACCTACATACAGAGAAAGTTTGTCATGCAGATAATACTTTATATCAAGTAACATTGTAGCACTCACACGTACATGATTATTATGTTACGAGGCTGTTGTGTAAAATCAAATTAAAGCTTTTAAAATCCTGTGTATCATATTTATTACAACATTACATTGCATTGTTTTAAAGGGTTTCATTAGTCCATTCCACAATCAGCTTAGTGTACTCTGACCTTTGACCTTGTCCACATCATAAATAGACCACATTAGCTATTTACAGTTTACAAAATCAGTCCAAAGTCAACCAAATAGTCAGAATGAGAAAGCTATATCTGATTAACCACAAGAGGACTCAGAGTGCCCAAAGACAGTATAGGTTTGTGTGTGTGTGTGTGTGTGTTAATGTTAATAAAACTATTTATTACTTACGGCTTAACACATATCACAGACTGCCCTTATAAGAGACTCTTTCTCTTTCAGCATAAGACCAGCGACAACCAATAAAAGTGTTTATATTCTAAGGTATAGACTTCATAGTGACCGGTCCACTATTTCGGAACATAAAAAACAGAATTGTGTGTATGTGTATGTTCTGGGGAAAGAGGGGGAAGCAGGCATGTGTGTGTTTTATCGGTTCAGCCCTGTCAACCGCAGACGTGCTGCGCTTCTAGGACTTTACGGATGGCCGATCTTGTGCAGTTAATTAATGTCTTGGGACAGCTTAGAAGAACAGATGCCGCGTTCCTCATGTATGAACGACTTTACGAACCCCATAAATGACCCACAAAAAATGCGATAAATCCAAGATCTTTACATGCAATGCCATTAACAGGCTCTACAGTCAAATTTACCAAAGTCTCAAAGAGTCAACTTTACTGTAATAATCAGAACTGTAACAAATGTTTCTTTGTTTTTTGTCGTGATTTTGCAATACGATCTAAGGTTGTTGTAATGTGTTTTTACAACAAATGCTGTTTTTGATTTCCGTTCCGAGTATACCTCTGTTGACGCTTGCCTGTCCTGCCGCCCCGTTACACCTAGCCCGACAGTCCGCGTGGTTTCTCTTATTACTCGGTTTCCGAGTCCGTTTGCAAAAACCCGTGCAAGCATCTCTGCCTTTCGTTTCGTCTGAGCCCCAGCTCCTCGTTAAAAGCAGTCCAGCACTGGAAAAAACGTTTGTTCTCGGTTAAAACTATCAGCTCGTTTCGCCTCGCTTCTCGTAATTCTGCCTTCACTGCAAAACAAGGAGCGTAGAATCAGAGAATCCTGGGAAATGTAGTCAGAATTCCTGACATTCATGTGCTGTTGAGAAATTCCCACAGACACCTCTGTGGCACTTAACTTCCAATAAAAAAACACGGGAAAATTCTGACAAAGCAAGTCTATATGTAAATATTTTCAGTTCGTAAATACAATAAACATCTACCTAAACAATACATATCTACCTAATGCTAATGGACATTGAATGAATCTTAACAGGGATGATAAACAAATAAATAGGTGTAATATTTTGCCCGTGCCTTCTTTAGCGGGAAAATTAAGTTGTGGTTTTTATACCACGAGATACACACTGTCCACATGTAACTGAATGATTGTTTGGCCCACAATCTATAATAAAACATTGTTTTTCATTCATGAGGCGACTGCTGCTGTTTTGGGTCCGGGGATTTAGAGCTGTTTTTGGGGGTAAAGTTGCCAGACGGACGGGTCGAACTTTAAGAATACATGAGACAACCATCGTCGGCTAAACAGAAAACAGTCCAAAGCTCTAATTTTACATAGGTATACAGTTTGTATACCTACACAAATTTTAAATCATTAATACAAGCTTGCCGTTGGAACGTAAATGTAAATAAACGTGGTGTCATTAGATTCTAGATGGAAGTATTTCATCCTATAGCAAATTTTGATAAACGAGGTTATACACAGCATAAATAAATATAATCCACCCAGCATTATCTAGTTAAAATGTGAAAAAGAAAATTCACCATACATATTCACCAATAGAATTAACCATTTGACGCATGAATTGAAATAAAAATAATTAAAGTAATACTTTTAACTTGTTTTGAAAGTTCCCGTACAGGAAATATAAACGAGGTACTTGGTGCATCGCCACTTTTGTCAGCCATTACGGGTTAAAAAAACAATATTTCAGCATACTACCCTTTACTAACAATTACCTAGTTAGTTCAGACTTATTATATTAACTCCTAAGAAAAAGACCACCCAAAATAAATGCAGACACCCTGATTTATCCAGTTTATTAAAAGAACAATCAGAAAATGGTGCAACTAGCCGACCCTCAGTGGTGACAACCAACTAACAAAAACCATCCTAAACAAAAATAACACTCCATTCCAAACACTTTTATGGTGCCTGCATTCCAAGGACAAATACAAAACTGATTCCTGACATTTAAAATGGCACTGTTCCTGTAATCACAGACCGAACCCGTCAACGCACACACGCACACAACAAACATTCGTAACATAAGTCCCAGCAGGTTACCAAAATGTCTGCTTTATTTGTTTTTAGGACGATTCATTAAGAAAGGCTAAAGGGAAAATCCGCACTAGATTCTGCCTTGCATTCTCCAATAAGGGGGGCGGTATAACAGCAAGTCAACCTTCAACAAAAATAGTAATAGTAATAATGATAATAATAGCAATACATGAATCAATACAATGTGGAGTTTGAGAAAAATCGGTAACTGTGGAAACCACCAGCAAAAGCTTTTATGCACCAATAGCAAGGAAGGAAACAGGTCATATTTAAGAGTTTATCAAAGCTTTGCATCGTCATAAAATGCTCTAAAACTTTAAATTTTTGCATTTTTTGCGTTTTTTTATTGAAAGATATCAACTTTTTCTTTTTAAACATAGATTTTCTTTTTATCGCGTCTCTTTTTTGTTGTGACTGCAGGTGACCATGAGGAAGGCTGAGTCCTTGGCTGGGGATTTTTGGTGTAAGTGAATGTGTGTGTGTGTGTGTGTGAGCATGTCCTCTCCAGGCTGTGGTTGGTTCAGGGTCACAGCAGTTGGGTTGCTAATGCTTCTGTTTCGTACTGAGATGCTGATCCAATGACAGTTGGTGTGTGTGTGTGTGTGTGTGTGTGAGGTATGTTTTTAAAGTTTGTGTGCGCATAAAAAGGAATGTGTGCCTACAAAATGTTTGAAATGTGTATAAATTATGTGTTGTACGGTGTGTGTGTGTGTGTGTGTGTAAGGCACGGCCAAGTCTGTCTCAGTCCCTCAGGTCTACACTGGATCCAAACAGAGCCACCAACTGCTCTTCATAGTTGGCGATGTTCCTCTTCATGATCTCTTTGCAGGGCCCCAGCAAACGCTCAAAGGCTTGTATGTCGATCACTGGAACACACAACAGCACAGGTACTGTTATTTGCATAACAAGCACTGAAAATTCCTGTATTTGTCACACATTTTTCCATGTTTTACAAAAATACAATAAGACATTGATAGGATTGTGAAATTCTGGGAATTTTGGAAACTTAATGGAATAAATGGTAACGTGGGAATTATGGCACACAGATGAAGATGAGGCAAATGTTAAGGGAGGCAAATGTTTACTTTTATATGTGTATATGATACAGTTTGTAAAAATGTCCAGTTAATTCCCTTTAATTCACATAAATTCCTATAATATGCCAATTTGGAATATTTCCGAAATTCCCCAGCTTTGCAACCCTAAACACAGACCCACTTACCCAGGCATTTGACATCCCCCACAGCATAGGCTGAGGCAGCACGTGGCTTATTGGTGACGAGAGCGAGTTCTCCAAAATACTGCCCTCTATTGCAGCGAGCGATCTCCACCTCTGCGTTATCCTGTCTGTCTGCTTTCGTCTGAGAGACAGAAAGACCGATTAAACATCAGTTTAAGATTTTAAAATAAAATGACAAGAAAAGAAAAAGGAAAAATGCTTTTTTAAAAATACCTGAATCATTAACAGAGCAAATTAAAAAAGGGGAGATTTAACAGGTGATAGTACAAAAAAAGCAGCAAAAAAGCATTGATGAAAGGACAGACACTTACTTTGCTCTTCATCATAATTTTCACATCTCCAGACTCCACAATGTAGAAGCAATCAGCCTTATCGCCCTGGCGAAGCAGCAGCCCATAATAATAATGATTAATGATACCCTAGCATCAGTCAGAGCCCTTATCTTCAGTCCTGCTCTATTATTAAAGTGCTGTAATTACACCTGTTCTGAGTGTGTGCTTGTTCTTTGAGACGTGATTCAGCTTCTGTACGAGAGCTTAAGAGAGGATATTGAGACTCTCACCTGCCCCTCCCACAGGTTCACACACAATGAATCTGGCGTCTACATGTCTATATGTGGATAAGATATCTGGATATCTGGATACTTAATGTATAGAAGTTATTAAAACTAATCATATTAAAATGCACCCTTGTTATTTGAAGAACTAACTGAACATGTCTGAGCCTTTCTGTAGTTACTATTCACCTAGTTAGAAGTCCCAAGGTCATAAAAAACATACATTTTAAACTGTGGCTTTAGGTGTTTTCATGACCATTGTATGTACACAAATATACATGTTACCTGCATAATGATCCTCTCGCCATCCTGAAATGTTTTTACACCCAAGACATCCACAATCTTCATCCTCTCTGACAACTAAGAAAGACGTTAATATGAAATTATATTGACAGTCTAAGAACGGTAACAATTAAAGAACGCAACAGTGACATGTTTGCAATTCTGATACTCTTTCACCGAATGTGTAGAAAACACATTTGGCATTGAAATAGTGTTTCTTTCACTCTCCCTCACCTCTAGTGATTTGAGCAAAGGAATTGATTCGATGAAGGTTTCGTACATCCTCCTCTTCTTCGCATTATTCTTTACTATGAGTCTACGGAACGTTGCACGGTCCTGAAACACACACACACACACACACTTGTTTTTATGCCTTATGGGGACTTTCTATAGATGTAATGACTTTTATACTGTAAAAACTGTATATTCTATCCCCCAACCCTCACCTTAAACCTAACCCCCGCAGAAACCTTTCATTAAATTAATTTGGTATGTTTCATAATCAGTTTCCCTCGTGGGGACCGCTGGCTTGTCCCCAGAAAAATAGGTGTGTGTGACTTTTACCATCCTTGTAGGGACATGTTGTCCCCACAGTGGTAGAAAAAAACACACACACAGTTGAACTGGAAAAGTAATACTTATCATAATACATTCCAGTTGTGTCAATATTTGATTTTCATGACAGAATCACACTCAGATTTAGTCTCCAAATTTGTTCTGATTACAATTTAAACAAAAGTTTAGCAGTAACGTGAAAGTGCAACTGCATTCATCTAGTGCTTCAACAACATGTCCACCAGGGGGTGCTGTTATACAGGAGTACTGCTGTCAGTTGGCTTGCTCTCACACACTCACCAGTCCCCATAGCGCTCCCTCCTCTTTAGCAATGATGGTTGCAGCACGTGGAGTGTTGTACATGAGAGCCAGTTCTCCGAAACTGCCCTTATTATTGTACTGACCCACACAGCAGCCTACGCCATCCTTCTGTACCACGATATCATACAACCCCCTGCAAACACACACGCACACATGTATTACATACACAAGAATGTTTGAAAACATATGGAACAGCAAAATTCTCTAAGTCCAACTGGGCTTTTAATAAGGCAGTATTTCTGATGACTCCCTATGAAAATAGTACTTTCGCATGCGCATGCACCTTTCGATGACATAAAAGTTGTCCCCGTCGTCACCCTGGTCAATGACGTGTTCTTGCGGCTGCACAAGAACCTCAAACATGGCGTCCAGCACCTCTGAAAACTGCTCCTGCATTAGCAAAAGAGACAGAGAGAGTGTGATGAAGGAAACATGTCTGTGTTTCAGAAAAAACATTCTGTCTCATCAGCCATTATTGGATATACAAACACTGTGTTTATTAAATGGTTATAGTAAACTAGCCCCGCCCCAAACTCGCACCATTGGTTGAGCCAGTGTTGCTGTATTAGGCCTCTTTACCAAACAGCAGTATTTGGATAGCGCCGTAGCATTAACCTGAACATGACTGACTTGTATGTTGAAATAGAAGAAAATATGATGAATAGACAGTTTGATTGAATAGTTAATTCTGTCAGAATGCGATCAGCTACACAGGCACACCAAACCTGTCTGACTGGGCTGATACGACCTGGATGACGCCAATGTGTTTACAGTTTTACAGCCCTTCATATCTGTGTGCCGTGTACCTGATCAAGGGCTTTAAACAGCAGGATGTCCTTGCAAGCCTCCTGTAACCGACAACGCTGCTCGTCTGTTTTCGGATGCACCACTCGCGGCTCGGAGTCTTCGTCGTCTTCATCAGGATTGAAGGCCTCCGCGCACACTAAGAAAAGACGTTCCAAACAAATGAGCACGTGTTTACTTGATCGCGAAGAAGTGGAAGAACACAATTCAAAACAAACACACTGGAAGACGGTTTTCAAAATCTATTTATGAAACAGGAGAGGAAAAGTAGAAAGGAATGTAAATGGACTAATATTGAATAAAGTTTTCCGTAATTCTGTGTGTGTAATAATTTGTTCCATAATCAACTTTGAGGTAAACAC
>JAZGTJ010006634.1:9678-24471 GCA_036877575.1 Botia almorhae | reverse complement strand
AAAACACAGAGACTCATCAGTGCTCAGATCAGCAGCACGGCTCTGTTATAGTCCAGTGTCACAAAGGTAACAGAGATAAAAACAACAGCATGACACAAGACTACACGAGGAAGAGGATGATGATCACAAAAACATGCTACACCAACACACAGCTCAGAACGGTGTTGACGCTCAAAGTGTGCACTTGTGTGTGTGTGTTTTAGTGTGCGTGTTGTTTGAAAGAGATGAACACGAAGACTGAAAGTGTCAATTCTCCTCAGAGTTGCCATAGAAACTCATTTACATAAAAAACAACACATGTTGAAGATCAGGCGTGTGGGGACATGCCACCAACAGACAAACACATCTACAGGAAAACACCCAAAGCTAGAACCTGGAAGACACGGAACACATCCACATTAGAACAGCAGAGACACAGAGGGAACCACATATGAGGTCACTAATGTTTCCAGAGGAGCAGGAAGAGAATGGAACAGAGAGGATCATGGGAAATGCGGTACCTTCAGTGAGGCGCGAGAGTATGGAGGAACCCCGCTGTCATATTTCCCTGAGATGATTCCACAGGCCAGCGGAGACCACGTCATCGCACCTACACCTGAGGACAGCTCAGCATTACGCTCGCCAACGTCTGTTAAACGTTTGTCTGTGGTGTCATACGATGATGTCACTTACCGATCTTATGGAAGAGCTCAGGAAGCTGGACCTCCACCTTCTCTCTCTGGAACATGTGATATTCAGACTGCTCACAGATTGGTGGAATCTGGTTAAACTGCCGAGCAACAGAATATGCTTCCTGCGAAACACACACGCACATGTGTATTGACTGTTCAAAGTTTACAGTTATTTACAGTTACATAGTAAAACAGGGACTGACCAGATATATGAAATGTATTCCTGATAAGTTTATTGTGTTTTAATATGTAATGTTTTAGATATTGCCTTGATCTTGACTTGCCAGAAACGACAGACAAAAAAAGCACTTATAAATGTAGGAATCCATGAGAAATGGTCATGAAAAACGATCATGACTACTTGTGGTGCAAAAAACAAGACTTAAATTATAAATGAATTTAAGGGAATAAAACACAGAGAGCACAGAACAAAGAGACAGAACAGTACAGTCCCTGTAATATTGAACATCATTACTGCAGAGCAGCAGATTAAAGAAAGCTATTAAAAACCCTTAAAAGCAGGTTATGCCTCAGCAAGCAGAACAAATGAGTGCTGGCAATGCTACTCATGAGGAGCCACAAACACAAGCAGAAGGTTGTGTAAAGGTTTGTCACTCGTCACAGGGAAACTGCTTGTGAATAAGCAGTGCTGTTTTAGATCACCCAGTGTTTAATCTTCCACACATTCACTGACAGCACCTATTTAAACAGTGACATCACTAGAGTCATCCAGTGAATCAACGTTACTAAAGTGTTCTTCAAGGAACGTTCAGGAACAAGTGTGTGGTGATTACACTGTTTAAAGTTCATAGGAAAGTTAGAAACATTGCCTCACCATTATTTCCATTGGACTCCAGCGGGACGTGCCCCAGTACATGGCCATACCCTGATTGATCACATGGGTCATCGCCCGCACCGTCTCTGCCAATCAGACGACAGGTTATCACAGATTAGCCGCACTGTACATAATATGGTTTAGATAAAGAGGTGAAGTCAAAACAAGAGGTCTGATGAAGACAGGGCAGGAGATTTACATGATAAATATCTTCTGGAAGTTGTGACAGAAAATAAAGCATAAGATCAATACGAGTCTGGGCTCAGAGAAACAATGAAGCTAAAGATCCATCACTGATAAACAACAGTGTCAAAACATCCATCTTCAGAGCTCCAGAGTCATTTAGTTCTGCTGCTGATACCCGTTTAATGACAATTCGTTTCAATTGAATGACGAGACCAGCCGAGGGTTTCAGACCCTCAAGCTGTGTTTGTTTCATCCACTGAACTGTGTGAACTTTCTAAAGGGCAGTTAGACTAATCACACAAGATCAAATCATGTTTCTGTGCTGATCAGGTTAAAGAGCAATCACCCCCCCACTGGAAAACATCAGTCTACATTCAATTCAGATCAGTGATTCACTAAAGATCAGTGCAGAAGATCTTCTTAGCTTCTGTTTTCCTGTAATTCTACATGAGTCTACAGAGACACTGTAAAGTTGACGTGAGGGTATTCTGAGTGATGTTTACTTTCTGAACACTACATTTAATAGCTCCGGTAACGTCTGTTGAAATGTTGTTTTTCTGATATGTGGGGACTCACCTTCCATAGGTGTGTTGGGATCTGGTCTGTTTGCAAACACTACATCCACATATTCTAACTGCAGTCTCTCCAATGATGCTTTTAAACCTGTGGATGACATTCAACAACATACAGTTCAGTACACACACACACATTTAAATACACATACAGTCAGTTAAAAAACATGCTACCACATCCTAATCTGTGGGATTTTTAAAACCACAGTAGTTGGGCTGAAAAGATGAACTAGTTCAGTACAGTTTACTAATATCTAGTACAGTACAGGAGTATCTAGTACAGGACAGTAGTGTTTTTGCATTAAACAGTTCTGCAGTGGGTCTCTCACCTTCTATAATGTGTTTTCTGGACAGCCCTCTCTCTGTCTCTGCTCTGAAAAACAGCAATGTCAACCGTGTTGCTATGCAAGTAACATTATACTTTTAATATTTATTATCTATATGCAGTACAGTGACGCAGACAGATTTTAAATATAAATATTAATATACATACTTTCCACCCCAAAATATTTTTGTTGTAATGACTAAACTGGAACGTCTGCAAAGAAAATGAAAAATAATTTTTAAATGAGGTCACAAGTTAGTGAAAAAGACTCAGCCTTGTGTTCTCTGATACTATTGCACTCTGACTAGCAGAATGACTAAGAAGCGCACACACACACACACACACACACACACTCTTGTGCAGATCTCCTGTGGAGAGCTCAGTTTCTGTGCCTGTCATTATCCAGACGAAAGGCGGTCAGCTCTGAATTAAAACAACTAAACAAGGGCTTCCATTAAGTTTAGATCACATTGCTTTCTACACACAAATATCAGACATCAGCTACACAACACACACACACACACACACACTCATCTCCTCCATTATATAATATGGAGAAGGGACATCTACAGCATAAGGCAGAGCATCAATATTTGATTTACGCCTGTGTGGGGAGCAGTGCTCTCCTGATCTCTGAGACACAGGGCTGAGTTATCAGTGTCAGATAAGAGGCGGCTGAGAGGAAATGAAAGACTGTGTCAATGAACATACCTCCATCCTTTTTTCTTTATGATGTTTCCCAGCACCACCTCTGCCCTGCAGCAGTAAAACAGACCCTCATCACTGCAATCCATCATCTTACTCTACATCATCTACAGCCACACATCAGTCAACCCAAAGAACATTACACAGTATAAAACCTCCACTCTGTCAACAGACATGAACTCATGTAGAAATATTCAAACCACAGATTTATGCTCCTAAACATCAGGTTAATAGACTGTGATTGGTTACTTTACATGTCAGTCAGACAGTAAGTGGGCGGTTCTTATTCTGAATAATGAGGCTTTTACATTGACAGCAATTAAATCACTATGAGTCATCATACAATATTGTACAGCACAAGTGTATCTGCTAGTAGTAAATGCATCACCAATAACAGCTGTTGCACATGCAGCTTTGAATCTAGCTTTGAATCGAGAGAGAGAGAGAGCAAACATTTGTACTGGTATGTGAATGAGTGATGAAATGACATGTGTGCTACAGGCACAGTAACACAGTACACAGACAGTTGGTAACAGCCCGGAGACTCTCTGGCAGCCATTAGTGGTGCTGATGGTTTTAATTGGGCCCAGTGTGGATACAGTTCAGCCTATAAGTGAGATTCCCCCTAACCCCCCACCACCCCCCAGCTGTACAGCAGTCAACTCACTGAACGGCTGGACTGTAATTTAACTTCAGCAGTTTATGCTTCACCCATCATTTCTCTATTACTGTACATGAACCCACATATTACTACTACTTATAACTGTCAAAAAAGTGATGAAATAATGAATTAATGAAGCTATCTAATGGAATGAATAAACGGCTAAAATGTTGATTTAACGTTTCACAGTGAAACTTCTGTCAACAGAACTGGATGAGGACCACAAGCTCACATCTACACACTGATCTTTAGAGGAGGTCCTCTCAGAAGAGCTGATGTGAGCAGCGCTCCTCCAGGAGAACATGTGATCATGCATGCGAGTGTTAGCATGTCAAACAGAGATGCAGATGGAGACAGACGCGTGTGGGGGCGACTCAGCCTGTGTTTTCATTTGCTTAAGCGCAGGAGGGAGTGAAACGCCAAACTGGTGCTGACAGGGGTTGACGCGTATGCTTGCGTGTCTTTGTATTTGTGAGGTTAAGCACTTTGCCAGGAAACAGCATGTATTTACTCAGAGTTGTTTGCACACAGCACTGACCCCAGCTGTAGATACAGGCGGCGCAGTTTAAACAGATAAATAAAACACAAGTGCCCACTCACATCTCTGATACCCACGTCCAGCACTGAGCCAATGACAGAGAGCTACACCAAACACTATCCTCACCTCATTTACATTCACATCAAACTGATGCTAATGATTGATGATTTCTTTAAATCTTCTTCATATATTTATACTTCTTCAACATTGAATAAGTATAGCACTTATTCAATGTTGTCTCTTATTGTAATCGAAGTTGCTTTCTTTCCTCATTTGTAAGTCGCTTTGGATAAAAGCGTCAGCTAAATGACTAAATGTAAATGTAAATGTAAATATTTCTATTATTTATCTAATAGGGCCAGATAAGCAAACACATCGTATCACATGGCAGCACTAGTTCTTTAATGTAATGGGGGGATGTGTCGTTCTGGTTTACTCACTTTCCTGCAGCGTAGACCTCTGCCGTGTCAAACAGATTGATCCCGTTCTCATACGCCAGAGTCATCAGCTGCTCGGCCGTCTGTCAGAGAGAGAGAGAGAGCGTGTAAGGTCAATCACCTATATATGATTACGTTCATTTACAGTGAATGCTGACAAAATTCTGTATTGGATAATGTTAACTTATACCCACAAAGCTTAAAAATACCGAATGATTTGCACTCTGGTCTGGACTGCATTTGATGGGAATAAATGTTAACATTGGGCAGGAGGATGTGTGAGCACACCATACCTCATCTGTGATCTGTCCTCCAAACGTCACCCATGTTCCTGTAATGAGATAGAGTCAGTCACTGCTCTCACAAGATAAACAAGGTGGAAATGATTAGCAGTTCTCCAGCAGTGTGGAGATGAAGCTACAGATAACACAGATTCTCTTTAATGTCCTGCTAAAGAGATCATCGCTGGCTGGATGGACATGATTCCAGCTGTCCGCCAGCATCACATCCTGGAGGATCTGCTTCCACCTTCATGCTCATTTTTTCTTAAAATAGAAAGCACTGTGGCTTCAACTGCTTTGGCAGGTTTTCTCATCTACCTCACCATAATGAGGAAACAGACAGCACTCACCTAATCCAAGACAAGACACTCTCAGGCCAGACTTCCCCAGGTTTCTAAAAAAAAGAGGAAATACATCATAGACAACAGCTAATAGGGTTAACCCTACTTTCATAATCACTTCTGTCAGTGTCAGTAAGTCATTAATAAATTTGCAGCGTTCTGAGGGCAGATCACTCCAGACGCAGGGGCTTCAGAGAATAAGGAAGAGTGTGACTATAATGAAGAGAAGAGGCCATTGGAGGGGCTTTACTGTACCAACCCAAAGTTACAGAGAGCCGAGAGAGATGAAGGTTCTGTGTGTCAGTCTTTGAAACTGACTGACTTTCTTTTGATTTTATATGTTTGTTTTCTTTACAATTTAAACATTTGTTTGAAATATTTAGCACAAAATGTAGTGAAAACATTGTGAAAGCAGTTTTTATTAGTACTGCCCAGTATGTGTGTGTGTAGGGATCTATACACAAGTAAGTACACATGGTGTGTGTCTGGGATTAGGTCAGATATAACTGTGTGTGTAGGTGTGTATGGCACAGTATGTTTCTATAAGAGTTTTGTGGGGTGTTTGTGTGTGAGCGTCCATGTTGGATTAGAAACGCGGGTGTCTGGTGGAAGAATGTGAGACAGAGAGTCACATGATCTGGGGCATCTTAACAGAACCTGTGGACTGGTAGTTTTCACTCCTCAGAGCATTTCCTGAGAACTTCAAACTGGCTTCACAATTCAAATGCCTATTTTGCAGCAAGACATTACATGTTTCAGCTGCTTCAGAAACTGACTGGCTCAGTTTGACCCAATCTGTAAATAACTCCTGCCACTATTAGCAAACACAGGATTTTTAGCTTTGGGGTATTTATTTCTAACATGTGAATCTGCTATAAACTGATGATATATTATAACAAATCTGTATTGACAAAATATCACAAAGTATCATACAAAGTATCATATAATACTGTTACTGTTGCTATGGTTACCTCCTCACGCCAACTTCTGTTCACTAGCATATATTTAGTGCCAGGAAAAGTATAAAATATAAATGCTGTTCTACATGAAACATGTAGACTTAAACTGATATTAATATATCATCCCCCCAAAAGCATTTTAACCACATTTAATACGCTGGTGAAGTGTTAAACCCCACACACTTAAAAACTATGATGAATGAACAATCAGCCATTCAATATAATGTATTATACAGGACGGACTGAGTCTGGTATTCTTATTACACACAGCAATTAGCAGCGAGTACAAAACACACATCATGCTCCAGATAAACACCTGTGCTGTTCATAATTCTGTTGATAATATGGTACAGTGAGCACGATCTGCTGGAGATTGGGAGAGGACTTGTGACATCAAACAGATATTCCTAACATGATTAGTACAGACTAAACCGTGTGATGCTCAAACCTCCTGCTGTCTACATCCATAAATGTACCACTGAGACAGTGAAGGTGTGTCAGGGCAGCTCAAATAAACCGCTTCAGACAAATCACTGAAGGTACGAGTGAATAAAAACAATCCGCTGTATTCAGGGCCAATAAAAACTCTTGATTGTGCTGTTGTGTTGCTGTCTGTGTTGTGTTGAATATTTCACAATCAGGAGCTAAATACTGCATGATTAACTGTGGTCCAGACTGAGGCAGAACTGGACCAGAGTGAGAGGCTGGAGATCAGTGGAGGTTAGCCAGGAGTCACTAGATAGCAAGCCAGAGGACAACAGTGTCATTTGTGTCTTTTAGCCAGGTTAATGATATGCAGAAAACATGGCCAGTCACGTTTGATTACACAGCAGGAATTCACTCTGTAATGGGACAGGAAGAGAAAATCTGTTTCAGATTCTCTTAGCGTGACTTTCTTCTCATGGGGTAAGGCGATCACTGTCTGCTTCAGTGATCTTCTGAACTGAACACAATGATTGCTGAGGATGCATTAGTAAATACATACATTTCCTTCAAAAATTCTGTCCAAATAACCCCTTTTATTCCAAACCAGTACACATTTTTGGAGCTTGCCATCCCCAGTCCTCTTTTATTTATATTGCACAGAAAAATATTCACAAAATAATGACAATCCTACAGGTCTGCAACAACAATTTCATTTTTCTTTAAGGCAAATGACCAAGTAGTAGCCAGCTGGATATCTCTGACAGGATATGTGTTCATGTAGTGTAATGTCAGTGTTTGTGCTGTGTCATGAGTTTCTGAAAGGAAGGGTTGAGAAGATTGTGGGTAATGTGTTATATTAAACCCACACCATTCTGAAGCACACAGTAACAGATTTGTTCTGTGAGATGTGTGTTTATGTAAGAGCAACAGAGCGAGCATTCCACCTACACCCTGTTCTAAAAGCAGCAGTGCTACCTGAGAAGAGTTTCAGCTCCAGTCAGAGAGAAGCTCAAACCCACATCTCTCTCTCTTCTCCACCAACACCACCCGTTTCCATCAAACCTCCACTCACACACTCTGAGTAAGAGCTCACGTTACTGACCGCAGAGCCTATGGATATAAAACAGTTTGATGGTGAAGGTTTTTTGTTGGTTTTAAGCTGTTCTATGATGGTTAGTGCTGGTATATTCATTACCGGACTGATACCAGAGCTAGAATTACTAGACCAATTACAGGCCTGTATTCAAATGTGTATGTGCATCTTGATCCCCAAAACTCCATTAAATAATGGCACATAAAAACAAAATAAACAAGTAATAGTAGCGAGTCTAAAAATCCTGTCCCATGCATGATGATGAACTGAATCATTGACTGACTGCAGTTGCTCTCATTCAATTAACAAACATACTGGTGTGCTGGCTTTGAAATAATCCAGATTTTTCTGGCTGAATGACAGTGAACTGCTGAAGGTTTCAAGCAATTTGTAGACAAAATAAAATTTGATCAACACAGCACAAATTAGTAGGAAAATGAATAAAAGCGTATTTCTGGCAGAGACCAGCCAGGGTTAATAAACCTTTCGTAAAACACAACAGTGTTCTTCTGCCAGGGAACACAGATGTTCCTAAAGTGCAAACACACAAGTGTTAATGAAAAGCTATCAGCACTGCACAGAGAGACAGAAAACACACACACACGCATCATCAGTTCTCAGTCCAAAATAAAACCTTATCACATTATAGACATTACAGACTTATATAGACATTACACAAGCACACATACACACGCGTATGTGTAAGTGACATGCACATGTAAGACACAGCGTTGAATGCGCTATTGTGTTCACTCTAAGAAACATTTATCAAGCATTATTTATTGCGAGAGTAAGTCTGTACTGCAGGTACCAGTTATAGTGAGATCCAGTGGTGCAATATAATCTCTTAGCATGCCTCCTCTTTAACATTATACTCACTCTGCCATCAAACTGGACACATCTCTACATAATTTAACAACACTGTACAACACTAATGTTTACAGACAAACCTTTAAATTAGCAGGTTTCCTGAAAACTGTATGTAGCAGGTTATAGGTTATATGCACTAAACCAAAAAACACATACACAACCGGCACATGGTTGTAAATACAAAAAGTAGCTTAAATGTTTTTTAAGCCATATAAGAGCTATATGTGACAAAAAGATCAAAACTAAACTTGTCCATTTATTTTTGTTTTCTTATTGTTGTAGATATTTTTAAAATACATTCTGTTGTTATTCTATTGCACACTGTGCTTATTTTTTACTGCTACATTTATTACTGTTTTGTCTTGTATTTCAGCCTGTGGTACAAGATTTTCTCTTGGGATGAGTAACATTTATATCTCATCTTACTGATATATTCTGCTTTATATTCTGAGGGTGATATGAGGAAGTTATTACTGCAGGAACGTTTATTTTTATAAAGAATAATTGTAGGTGAACTCTTCCTTTGGAGATCTTTAAAATAGAAAGATGACGCTTAAAGACAGTGACATTAACTCAAATGACACATATGAGGAATAAAGGAATACATGAATAAAATTAAATACATCTATCTAACTTGCTCTCTTCGTTCTACTAAAGTGAACATTAAGCTCGACATAAATTAGAGCCTCTGACAACAAAATCACTTTGCCGCAAATTCTGATATCAAACGGAAGCGCACATGCCTCCATTAAAAGCTGTTATTTCTGCAAATGGAAATGACAGCTAAAAGCTATCTGGCTGTCATTATGTAAATTAACAAATACTTGCAGAGTTTTTGCTTATGAATGCAGGAATTGTAAAGTTTAATTTGATTTTGCTTCACACTGAATGGAACAAAAGAATGAGTTATCTTAGTGCAAATGAAAAAAGCGCCTTTATATTATATAATGTACTATAATCTGAATAATTCAAACATGAATACAATGATTCTCAGACACAAGTGTTTAATAACAGTATACTGCAGAGAAAGTTTGCTCAAATATGACACCACTATTTGTTTTCACTAAAAAAGACTCTCATGCAAAAGCTGATATAAATGCAGCAGAAATATGAATACAGATGAATACAGGCAGACACACAATCGAGTCAGAAACATCATGACCATTATTCTCAGACAGTTAAGCCTGCATTTGCTGAACACTCTGAAGCGTAATAGATGAAGCTAATTTTATTATGTGCAATAAAGACAATCTGTAGAGATGGAATACATACAGACGCTAGTGTATGTCAATCTAACATCATTGATCCTGACAGAACCTTTCATTCTTCTTACCGGTACGTTGAAATGTCTTAAGATTGAATTTACTTACGCAAACTTTGCAAAACAAATTTTGCAAACAAAGACGCAAACTATTTAACATAGAAACCGATTTGATTATTTACCTTCATGTAATTTGGGTGTATACAGGGCGCACGTTTTGCAGAATGACTACAAGCAAAACTATATTTTTTCGACATTATTTTGCAACATTTACGATGAACTCTTTTAGCAATATTTCTGACAGACAAAGCTCATGTTTTCCTACCTATATTTCATGCCTGTCCTTATGCTCTGGTCACTGGAGGATGGCACGCTCTGAACAGACAGCTGACCAAGGCTACGGGCCACCATCGCCACAGCTTTGAACTTGCTCCGGGTGCCCGTGTTTGGACTGTTGACGTTTTGTCGATTGAGTCTGTCATCTGCACTACGACTCATGGACCTGTGGTCCGTGCACACAAATGACACCTGCATTCTGATTCTAGGCTGTAACACCTGAAAAGCAGTTCCTGAAACAGGTACAATTTCAGTAATTTAGTCAAACTGAGGCACAGGTGTGCAGCAGTGAAAGCCCAACCCTTTGGACAGTCTGCTGGAGAGACGTTCCGAAAAGTTCCTCAGTCCTACTGGACCTGCGATGTGCTTGCTTTGACCCCCGCTCGGTTCAGTCAGTCCTATTGGACCTGCGATGTGCTTGCTTTGACAGCCGCTCGGTTCAGTCAGTCCTACTGGACCTGCGATGTGCTTGCTTTGACCCCCGCTCGGTTCAGTCAGTCACTGAGAGGAGGTGAATGACCAGGAGGGCTGATCAAAGTTTTTTATCACTTTTCAGAGCTACACACTAATCCCATATCACTGCTTCCCCAAACAGCACATGAAGTTCACTGTTCGATCATCATGTAGCCCTGCTGCTCACCAGCACGGCTTCCATACCACACACAGTCTTACAGACAGCTTTTGCTGGATTTTCTTAGTCTTAATGTGCAAAATGTCCACAGAATGGCAGAATCGTTGTCTTAATTTCTATTTCCACATTCAGTCTCTCTTTGAAATTGAGCCCTTTGTTGAACCACATATCCAAACACTGCAACTGATTTCACATTGATCTTCTCATGTCTCCCATTGATGAGCACTGTCAGTCAGTGAACAAGATGCGCTTACTGCCGCTCCTCATCCTCATCCTCATCCTCAGCACAGATTAAACTTACAAGTGCATTCACAGCGTGAGACACAAAGAGAGAGAGCGTGAGTGAGCACAAGAGGGTGGGAGGGGCAAAGGGAGCTGAAATCCAGAGCGTATAAATCAAGAGAGAGGGAGAAAGAGAGAGAGACAGAGGAAGAGAGAGAGAGGGTGTTACTCTTATTTAATTTGATTTGATACTATTGTTTTTTTTAGGATATTTTGTGGTGCTTTTTAAAGCAGGTCACTATTTCTGCTGCTCATATGTGAGTGAGTGTAAGTCATATGTGAGTGAGTGTAAGTGACCTGAACGAAGCCATAACCTCACATAACTCATTTTATCACCAAACTCATCCTGCACTGTTTGTCAAACAGACATAAATGACACTTTTAATCATGTGTCTTATAATCTAGGTCAACAAATTCAATTTATTTATTCATTGGTACTGCTATTTATATAATAAACTTGCGTTACTGTTATTGTTCTTTATAGTGTATTTGTTTGCGCTATTTTCAGATGCTTTGCAGGGCAAATGTATAGTTATTGTCATGCCAATACAATGCACCAAAATAAAAATGAGAAACAGAAGAAAACTGGGAGAGAGCAGATGTATGTGTGTTGTTATGTGAGCACACTATTGACTGTTAACAGCAGGATAAAAGCACGCTGGTACAGCATAACAAACACAATTTAGCTGTAGCACGGCAGGATCCTTCATGTGTAAAATATTCATTATGCAATCTGATCTTTCTGAATGTGTATCAGAGACACGACAGGCTGTTTAATCACTACAGTTTATCTGCCTGCCCTCCTGCCACAGTATATATATATATATATATATATAGTATGTGTATTTATATATTGTATTTTAGTACTTACATTTAATGAAATGTCAACTGACATCCATAAATGTAAAGCATGAGCCATTAACTATTACAGATCAGAATATTTATTGGTAAGTTTCTGTGATATGTTGAAACCTTAAACTTACTTAACTAATCACTAACCTTACTCAACTAATCTACATGTTTGCTCTGAGTGCACTTTCACGTACAGACAAAAAGCTCTTTATTTCTTTAATAGCTGTGAACTCAAGATACAAAACACGCTGCGATACAGAACAAAATCACAGCTGGATCATAACTGAAACTGCACCTCTCACCAAAACATCAAATGTAAAATGAAAACTGGTTGAAGTGAGGCTTCTGAAATAGTGTTGGATGACTTTTTTTAGTCTTTTTTCTCTGTTTTGTTAACAATGGATAAGTGGGGGTGGGTCAGGCTGCAGGAGGCTCACACTACACTTATTTAACCTCAGCTGACAATTCTGTCACCCGCACTGAAACCTGAATGATGCAAATCTCGTAGAGTGGAGCGAGAGTCTTCGTCTATGTCAGCTTCTCTCACATCAAACTGCGGCTGAACTTTCTGTGCATGTGCTTATGACGGAAAATACATCATACAAATAACTTGTCTACTACAATAATCTGTGTAAAGTTTTTAATTATTCTTAAACATTAATATACCATTATATATACATATATTTGTCATGATGTGTGATATAAACCTAAACACAGGTGTGAACTGTGTTGAAAGCTGACACTGTGACACTGTCAGGAGCAGTGACACAAAACAACAAGCAGATTATCAGTCTGAACAAGCTCGTTCCTCGTTCACTCATATTGTGTATCTGCACGTACAGTACCACAGTGAAACCCACACCACTATCTGCAGAGCGCCTCGCTTTAAGCACTAGTATTTTGACCTGCGTGTGGGTTCTAGTTGCCAAGTAACAAACGATTCATAACCATCATGCCTCAGTGAGCACATGGATTCATCGGGCAGGTTGATATCGGTTCATGATTTGTTAGACTGAGAACGAGGGAGATGGATCTAAGCGTAATAACCCGGAGAACCTGATCAATACAACACACACACAATGTGTTGTGTCTGTTTGACCATCTAGAAACCTCTGAGTGTTCTCCCACACTGACTGCTCACAGTGCTTGTTATTCTGTGCAATCTCTATGGCAACTGAAGTTTTCATCCACACTATGTCCAACGAGGACTTTCTAAATCAGAATCAACAGTTATTCTTAAACTGAGTGTGTTGAAAACCCTGAACAGTAATTCTAAAATACTACAGCACTGAAATGAGTCTCTCTGTTCACACAGCTCCTTCCTGAACTGATTAAAACATACTCCAACACACCTATAATGAAACATTAAAAGATAAAATCTTGTGACATACTCTTTGGCTCAAAGTCGACAAATTCCACCTAAGTGTGGTTAAAACAGCATAAAAACATAATGACATTCAGAGTTTTCACTCTAACAGTCTCCTGTGAAACACTGAATGGCAGAAAGCAATAGCTTCTGATGACAGTCAAACAGAAACAGCTGAAAGCTAAAATGAAGGATTGGTGTGTTGATCGTGCAGTAACTGTTTCATGTCACACTGATGGAAACTCAGTATTACACACTTCTCTCTCAACAGAGACCTGCAGCTGAGAAACTGTCATCTGACACCACATCACAACACACTAACAAACACACTCAATCCGGTGAACGCAACAAGCCATTATGCAAATCACTGTGTCTAACTAACAGCTGCTACACACTTTGTGATGGAAAATGTCTAAAAGCAGAGCTGTCAGAGGTGTGTGACTGACACAGAGAGAAGAAAACATGAACTTTACTGTAATAGACACAATAGACACACTTTATTTAAGTATATTTAAGTCACAGTATTTCTTCCAGTGTTAAGAGGATGTTGACATGAGTCCAGTCATAGTCAGTTGACTTCAGGACTCTGATCCTACAGCTTTCCTCAACCAAATGCATTTCTATTACACAGTCCACCTACCTTCAGAAACACTGCTGTCAGAGAGACTCTGATTCTTCATTCTGATTGGATGAACATTTGAAGTCTTGCTGTGGTGTTAAACTGCAGACTCAGTTCTCCAGTGTCACTGTCTCAGTAGCTTCTGGCTTTAATTAAGAGCTCAACTTCAGTTTATCTTTAAAATCTACTGAGCTCCTCAAATCTCACACTTTCCTTCTGAACACAGTATCTGCGTCTCACTGTAAACGACACTGTGTACAGTTACAGCTAATACTGTTGGCCGAAAAGGTGATTCAGACGATATGAATCCCAGCACACACGTATAAGAAACGTTTACAGAGAAGAGGAGACACATGGGAAATTACGCACATAATAAACTACTAACATTCATAAACCAGGTGTCATTTTCACAGGTGGCCCATAATTGCTCGCTGACAGACCCGATCCATCACTGTTAGACCCACACACATCAGCAGACTGACATTTCCAGAACGCATGTGCTGACTGAAGAACTGCAGCAGGGCTTCACTCATCTGCACAACACTT
>JAZGTJ010006633.1:0-24478 GCA_036877575.1 Botia almorhae | reverse complement strand
CGATCGCTGACCACCCATGCAGCGTGTGGGCGCGCATGGCCACGAGTTATTCCTCTTTCCGGCTCTGACGGGTGGTCGAGCTGGCGGACGCCGGACAAAATGATGCTGGGGAAAGGATGCAGCCGTTCCCTCGGAGGGTGGTCCAGGAGCGACGCGTTTTTTCTCACCGCCTGCCTTGTTGCGTGATTCTTCACCCGTGACAATACATACACAATATATATATATATATATATATAAAAATACTTAAAAATTACATAAGTCTTTAGAGTCTTTACAACTGTAATTATATTATTTCACTATAAGCAATATTAACAAGTTACAAAATCCTAAGCTAAGAACCAAAACTCCAATGATGTATAGATAGAGAAAAACCTCAGACTTAATCAGGAGAAATCAGGCTTAACCGGGAGGGACAGTTGTCCTCTGCCATGTTAAAGCTTTAACTTTCTTGGATATAAACAGAGAGTTGATAATGATTTATAATTATTTATTGATTTAGAACTGTTGGGTCTGATTATATCTGACAATATGTCAGGCACTGAGAAATGTTACCAACAGAAATGCCAACAGAAGCATAATGTTAATAATTGCAGCTATAACATCACACTGTTGTGACTATGATCACACTGTGACTGTGATGGTTAAGATGTGTTGTAGTTATCATCAGTTCAGTCAACTGTATATTCCTAAACCAATTACAATCTTAGTATTTCTAATTAATTTTACTAATATGCATTTTATAATTAGCAATAAAATGTACAATAATTTACATTTACATTTAGGCATTTGGCAGACGCTTTTATCCAAAGCGACTTACATTACATTATACTATACATTGATTAATTATGTGCAATCCCTGGGATCGAACCCATAACCTCGGCGTTGTTAACACCATGCTCTAACCACTGAGCTACAGGAAAGCTAATATAATACCACATATTCTGTATTCTATGTTTTAGAGGTGGCGCCGTGATCTTAGGAGGATCGCCCTTTGTTGCTGATACTAAAATTAATATAACTTCTTTCAATTTGTTTTATTTTTGCCTTGAAGTTACATCTATACATTTCTTATGGTATTGTCTGCAGGAAAGAAAGATTAGATTCATTATGTCAAGGAGGGGGGAAAGAATCCCATTTGCATCAATAAAAATGGTCTTTATTTAATAATTCAGAAGAAAAACCTATAAGGGGGCAAAACGAGAAACAAAAACAAACTTGAACTTAGAACAGATTTAAAAAACAGGTAAAAAGGTAAACAAGTTACTTGTACGGCGTACATCAAGCAGCTTACATCAAACAGGTACAAACAACATCAAACAAGTACAACGAACCAGCACAAGACAGCAAACACAAGGGCATTAAATAGGAAACAAACCAAGGAGGTAACAAGACAAACAGGTGAGGAAAATCAACTGAGACGGAATTAACAAGGGGGCAGAGGGCCCAACGTGCCTGTCGGGGATTCAGACGTTTGGCTTCACGTAGGTATTGGAGATTCTTGTGATCAGTGATGATTGTGAACTGGTGGACTGCCCCCTCAAGCCAGTGATGCCATTCCTCCAAAGCCATCTTAATAGCCAGAAGTTCTTGATTGCCCACATCGTAATTGAGCTCCGCCGGAGATAGCTTGCGAGAGTAGAAGGCACAGGGATGGAGGAGTAACGACTTGCCGGCCGCTTGCGAGAGCACCGCTCCAACTCCCACGGAGGAGGCATCGACCTCAACGGTGAAGGGCAGTTTGGGATTGGGGTGGTGCAATAGGGAAGCGGTGCTAAAAATAGTCTTGAGTTGTTGGAAGGCTTCGTAGGCTGAGGGGTTCCGGGTGAGATGCTTGGGTTTGCCCCTAAGCAGGGAGGTTAACGGGCCGTGATGGTACTGTAATCCTTAATAAAGCAAAGATTGAAGTTAGAAAATCAGAGGAAACGTTAAAGTTCTTTGACATTGCTAGGTTGGGGCCAGTTTTTGATTGCCTCGACCTTACCCTGATCCATTTGCACACCCTCCGAAGTGATGGTATATCCCAGGAACTAGACTGACGGTCGGTGGAACTCGCACTTTTTGAGCTTCAGATAGAGACTGTTCTCTCTGAGTTTTTGAAAGACCTGCCGGATGTGCTGGCGATGTTCGGCCTGGTTCCGGGAGTAGATCAATATGTCGTCAATGTAGACCACTACAAAATGATGCAGAAACTCCCAGAACACCTTGTTCATAAACGTTTGGACTGATGGACAAACCATAAGGCATAACTAACTACTCCTAATGTCCTGAAGGAGTAATGAAAGCCGTCTTCCATTCGTCTCCCGCCCATATACAAACGAGGTTGTAAGCACTCCGCAGGTCCAGTTTCAAAAATATCCTAGCTCCACGAAGTTCCTTGAGGGCATCTGGTACCAGGGGAAGGGGGTAGGGTTGCTGGACGATCTGGGAATTTAGCTGTCTGTAGTCTGGGGCAGCCGTGGCCTAATGGTTAGAGAGTCGAACTTGTAACCCAAAGATTGCAGGTTTGAGTCTCAGGTCCGGCAGGGATTGTAGGTGGAGATTGTGAATTACCAGCACTCTCTCAACCCTTAATACCACGACTGAGGTGAGACCCTTAAGCAAGGCACCGAGCCCCCAACTGCTCCCCGGGCACCGCAGCAATGGCTGCCCACTGCTCCGGGTGTGTGTTCACGGTGTGTGTGTGTGTGTTCACTACTGTGTGTGTGCGCACTTGGATGGGTTAAATGCAGAGCACAATTTCCGAATATGGGTCACCATACTTGGCCTCACGTCACGTCCTTTCCTTTTCCTTTCCTTTCCTATGCAAGGACGTAAACATTCATCCTTTTTGCCCACAAAGAAAAAGCTGGAAGCGGCCGGCGAAGTGGAGGGTCGGAGGAAACCTTGATTGAGTGCTTCCGATATATACTCCTCCATCACCTGGCACTCCGGGATGGACAGAGGATAAATGCGTCCCTTGGGTAATTGAGCTCCAGGCAGCAGTTCGATGGCACAGTCCCACGGCCGATGGGGCGGTAGACG
Source organism: Botia almorhae (assembly GCA_036877575.1). Taxonomy (NCBI): domain Eukaryota; kingdom Metazoa; phylum Chordata; class Actinopteri; order Cypriniformes; family Botiidae; genus Botia; species Botia almorhae. The sequence goes on along the minus strand of JAZGTJ010006633.1, from coordinate 21,457 downwards.
AGTGGCAGCTCATTTGCTGAAAACGTCCCAGAACAACAGATACTCCACTGGGATCTTGGAGGGAACCTTTGGTTCAGGGCTTTCAACCTGGGTAGAAGAGTGTGGTCGGGGGAGGTTGGAAAGACAGTGGGTGTGACAATGTTGACTCCAACGAATGACGTCACAGGGGTGCCAGCGGAGTTCTGGATGATGCTGTTGGAGCCAGGGTCTTCCTAGGATTATGCTCACAGTGGAATCCTCCAGTACCAGAAATGAGTTTCCTCTGTGTGGAACAGGCCAACCTGTAAAGTAATATATGGTTAATAATGGCGAATCCTCCCACACCCGAGTGGCTTTCCTTGTATGGTCTTAACTGTATATACTTGAGAGTGGCATTGGCGAGAGAGATGGAGTTGTGTTAGACATACTTGCGAGATGAAATTTCCTGATGAACCTGAATCAACCAGAGCAGACACAGACAGAGAGCATTCAGCAGTATGAAGCATTACGGGCAGCAGGGACAAAGGACACGTATCAAACTCAGAATACAGCATACTCACCATCGGGCGTGGGGGTTTAACTGGACAATCCTTGATGAGGTGGCCTTGATTTCCACAATACAGACACAAACCAGACGTCATACGACGATTTCTTTCTTGTCGTGACAAACAGGTAGAATACAAATACGAGCCATCATACAAAGCCATGGCAGCGCGGATATCTGAGTTGAGTCCCTGACGATAAGCACTCAGCAGCGCGATCTCGTTCCAGCCACTAGCCGCCGGCAGTGTGCAAAAATAGATAGTATACTTACTCACCGAAGACGGAACAGCTGATCGGGAACAGTGAGCGAGTCAGTGGAAGTACTTAAAACTTCAGCAAAATGATTCATAAACTATTCAAAGGAATGAATGATGGGGTTGTTGGCGTTCTAGATACCCTTAGCCCATTGCAGAGCCCTACTGGTGAGGAGGGATATGATATAAGCGACCTTCGCATTTTCAAACAGGAACTGATGAGACTGCATTTGTATATATAACTCAGTTTAAAGAAGGAACCCACTACACTCAGCCGCCTTACCTGGGACATGGGACATCCTGAGGCAGACAACGGCGTTGGTGTTATGGCGGCTTTAATGGAATTCACAAGATCCGTGAGCGGATTAGAAGAAGCAGGTTTCTCCGTGTTCATGTTGCGGTCTGGTCCTCTGTCACACACACAGGAACAGAGAGGGAACCAGAACCAGAGGTGAGTGCAAACAGTGAGGTGATTTATTGACAACGGATATATAGAAACACAGGCAGGATGATATGATGACGGGGAGTTCTTATCTGAGAGTTATTTACTGGGAGATGAACAGGAATCAGGAACCAGGAAACAGAGTCCAACTTGTAGGGAACGTAGTAGATGCGAAGGGAGTCTGGAGATAATGAAGGAGATGCGATTGGTAGACCAGACTGTGGGAAATACTGTGGGAAAGTGTCATATACAGTCATGTGAGAAAATTAGGACACCCCATTAAATAATCAGCTCTTTATTAAGAAATGTTCACATATCAATGTCCAATCGTGTTTTTATGTATGTCTGGAAAAGAAAGTGACTTAATTGCAATTAAACAACAAAAATTTAAAATAAATTCATGCATCAAAAAAAAGATATAAAGACAAATGTGTATTTTAATACAGGAAAAAGTTAGGACACCCTACCCCCTAATAACTAGTGTTGCCCCCTTTGGCTGATATAACTTCAGTGAGACGCCTTTTGTAGCCTTTTACCAGTCTCTGACATCGATCAGAAGGAAGTTTGCCCCACTTCTTAACGCAGAACTCTTTCAGCTGTGAGATGTTTGAGGGGTTTCTTGCATGTACAGCCTGTTTCAAATCACCCCACAGCATTTCAATGGGATTAAGATCAGGGCTTTGACTTGGCCATTCCAGGACTCTTCACTTCTTAGTTTTTAGCCAGTCCTTGGTGGATTTGCTGGCATGCTTTGGGTCATTGTCATGTTGCAGTGTCCAGTTCCGCTTCAGCTTTAATTTTTTTACAGATGGTTTCACATGTTCTTCAAGCACCCTTTGATACACAGTAGAATTCATGATGGATTCTATGATGGTGAGCTGGTCCTGCTGCAGCAAAGCATCCCCAAACCAAGATACTGTCACCTCCATGCTTCACAGTTGGTATGAGGTTCTTTTCTTGGAAGGCTGTATTTGGTTTACACCAAACATGTCTTCTGTTCTGGTGTCCAAATAATTCAATTTTAGACTCATCTGTCCAAAGAACATTATTCCAGAAGTCATGGTCTTTGTCTACGTTCGCTCTGGCAAACTTCAGTCTGGCCTTAATGTTTCTCTCAGAGAGCAAAGGTTTCCTCCTTGCACACCTCCCATGAAAGTCAAACTTGTGTAGTCTTTTTCTGATAGTAGAGTCATGCACTTTCACATCGACAGTAGCCAGAGCCTGCTGTAGTTCCCGTGATGCATTTTAAGGTTTTTTGATGACTTCTTTGAGCATCTTGCGGTCTGCTCTGGGGGTGAATTTGCTTGGACAGCCAGACCTGGGCATGGTGGCAGTTGTTTTGAATGTCCTCCACTTGTAAACAATTTTCCGGATGGTGGAATGGCTAATGTCAAATACTTCTGAGATCTTTTTAAATTCCTTACCTCCAGACGGCCACAATTTTCTTTCTGAGGTCAGCAAACTGCTCTTTAGATCTCACCATGGCGCTCACTTCAACACTTCAACAGTCAGGAGCACACCAAACTAAATCTGAGGTTTAAATAGGGCAAGGCTCCTTTACAATGCTGGGTAACGATGTACTGATCATGTGCACCTGACGTGATACACCTGTGTGTGATTTTAACCATTTTAAATGGGATAATATGTGGGGGTGTCCTAATTTATTTCTCACCAGAAATTGCTTTTGTTTTAAATTACATTTCACAGAAAGTTTTAAAAAGGCTTTTCTTATTTTTTAATTGTTTAGTTATATTATGTGGATCCCCCAGTATCATTAAAATTGATATTAAATATCCATATGTCCAAATATATTTTAAATATACAGGCTTTTATAGGGTGTCCTAATTTTCTCACTGTATAGCTGGTGGCTGGATGGGATACAGGTGGCTGTAATTAGAATTCTGGAGATGAGGAACGAGTGGGCGGTGCTGCTGGTAAAGGAACTGGTAAAAGTGATTGGGGTAAATGCCTGACAACCTGGAGGTCTATAATTATTAAACCAAACTAAATACAACATTTTTTAAAACAGTCAGCAATGTGATTATTTTATTAAGTCATAAGCAGTGGGTTTATTAGTGATTAGGTGAACAAAAGCATTATATTGTCTTGTTTTCTCCTTGAACAATGATGTGAGTTACAGTGACTATTCTCAAAGAAGCATGAATGAACTTCAGCAGTGACATTTTTATAACCATAACAGAAAATTTAAATACCGCCCTAAACTCACTAGCATAAAGGCAGCACAATACTTTTAAAATATTGTTAAAACAAAACATTTACCCATAAAAAACACGGGGTGACATCAGCTTCACATTCTCCATTGATGGCTGGCAATCTGTCACATCAATAGACACATTATTGAAACATCAGTCTGCCCCAAACAATATGCTTTTGTCCTCATAATTTACATAAGTAATTTACATATATACATAACATGTTGTAGTCACTGTAATGAAGACCCTGGTTTATGAGGATCCATATGCAGCGTTTTATTCAAACAGATCAAAAACAGGCAGAAGCGGGCAATAGTAAACTGGTGCATTAAAGGTAAAGCAATACTCAACAACAATAGTCCAGGCGTGGGGTCGAGGCAGGCGGCAGATGAGTGTAATCCAAATCAAGCAACAGCGAACAGGTATATCAAAGGGAAAGCAATACTCATTAACGATAGTCCAGGCGTGGAGTCGGGGCAGGCGGCAGGCAAACGTAATCCAAATCAAACACAGTCCAAAAGGCAGGCGGCAAACAAACTCAAAATCGTAATCCAGGCAATAGTCGAGGACAGGCAGCGAGTAATCCAAAAAAACAGTGAAACAGTCCAAAACACAGCCAGAAAAAACAACTTGAATAAACGCTCTGAAATGTACGCGGGTGGGCAATACAAGACATCGCGGTGAACAGTACAAAACTGAGCGTTTAAATAGAGCTCTGTGAAACTCCTCAATCAAGGTTGGATCTAGGATATCCGCAGCGTTCGTCCATGAGCGCTCCTCTGGACTGTACCCCTCCCAATCGACGAGGTATTGTAGTCTCCCTCCCCGTCAACGGGAATCTAGGAGTTCGTTGACCCTGTAGGCCTCCTCGCCATCCACAATTAGCGGAGGGGCCTGTTCCTGGAAACCCCCTTCAGCACCTCAAGGCGTGCAGATACAGGAGTTACCATTCTAGTTATTTAAAATGGACCAACATACCTTGGGCTAAGTTTTTTGCTGGGTAGGCGAAGTTGGATATCGAAACTCTGGTTGATAACCACACCCACTGCCCGGTCTCGTAGCGATGACCTGCCCTTCGGTGATGGGTAGCATGTTCAGACTGGAGGCGTACTGCTCTGAGAAGGTGAGTATGGTTGCAGAGTCGTTCCAAGCTAATTTTCCGGTGCGACGTTTAGTTAGGGATGTAAGGGAAGCAGCTACCAGGCTAAAATTATGAATAAACTGATGGTAAAAGTTAGCAAACCCCAAGAATCATTGTAGCTCCTTCACCGTGCTAGGAGTTGGCCATTCGGTAACTGCCTGAACTTTCTTGTCGTCCATTGCGACACCCTCAGAACTGATCACATACCCCAGAAATGAAATCCTGGTCTGATGAAATTCGCACTTCTCTCTTTTAACATACAGGTTGTTAGCTATAAGGCATTGGAAAACGGAACGTACATGTCTCACATGTTGCTCCCGAGTCTCGGAATACACTAGAATATCATCTATGTAAACGTTGACCCATCTCTCAAGCATGTCTCGGAAAATATCATTCATAAAAGACTGAAATACTGCGGGACTGTTGGCTAGGCCAAACGGCATAACGAGGTACTCGTAATGGCCGGAAGTAGTAGAGAACACGGTTTTCCACTCGTCCCCCTCTCGTCCCCCCTCCCCACAGGCCAATTCGGATTGGAGTTTGACTCTCAGGCCCTTGTCGTAAAGAAGGAGGAGGGTATCCTCCACCCAGTTTGTTTGTTGTTAGGTAACGCTAGACAAGGATAAGCTGGAAGGCTGAGGAACCGTGGTCAATGGCGTTGCTGCAGCGGCCGCCATATCTGGCTGCGGGAGATCACGATTGCCCTGAAGAATGCATACAATCTCCTCGGTTAAGGTGCTTAACTAAGCGAGTTGGTGTTGGTGAGACGCCAATTTAGCGGATTGAGCATGCAGCTCGGCCGATAGCTGTTGAACGGCTGCTGGATCATGTACTGGCAATGTCTTCTGTAATGAAGACCCTGGTTTATGGGGATCCATATGCAGCGTTTTATTCAAACAGATCAAAAACAGGCAGAAGTGGGCAATAGTAAACTGGTGCATTAAAGGTAAAGCAATACTCAACAATAATAGTCCAGGCGTGGGGTCAGGGCAGGCGGCAGACGAGCGTAATCCAAATCAAGCAACAGCGAACAGGTATTTTAAAGGGAAAGCAATACTCATTAACGATAGTCCAGGTGTGGGGTCGGGGCAGGCAGCAGGCAAATGTAATCCAAATCAAACACAGTGCAAAAGGCGGGGGGCAAACAAACTCAAAAACGTAATCCAGGCAATAGTCAAGGGCAGGCAGCGAGTAATCCAAAAAAACAGTGCAACAGTTCAAAACACAGCCAGAAAAAACAACTTGAATAAACGCTCTGAAATGTATGCGGGTGGGCAATACAAGACATTGCGGTGAACAGTACAAAACTGAGCGTTTAAATAGAGCGCGTGGAGAGGCACTTGACAAACAGGAAACCCGTTGGAGCATGTGACAAACCAAAAATGATGTAAGTGTCCCTGGGGAATGTAGTCCGGAAGAGTTTTAGTATTCGGGCGAAGGTTGAAGCAGAGGTCTCCATCGTAACAGTCACATTGACAATGTTTTGCTAATAACAAATGTGAATAATCATGACAGAAAGACAGTACTACAGACTACTATAACATTATAGCTAAGCTAATAAGTGCACAAACTTGCTGCAAAATAACAATATGAAGCTGTGAATACAGAACATATTACCTGCTTTGTGATATGTGCATCGTGTGCATAGGCTCATTTTACACAGACTCCAACTGTGCGTCCACACTGCCGCCGGCGAGAGTGTCAAAATTCGCTCTGGCCGCCCTGCCAGCAACGCTGTGCATTCACACCACCGCCGGCGAGAGCATCAAAATTCGCTCTGGCCGCCCTGCCAGCAACGTTGTGCGTTCACATTGCCGCCGGCGAGAACGTCAAAATTCGCTCTGGCCGCACTGCCAGCAACGCTGTGCGTTCACACCGCCGCCAGCGAGAGCGTCAAAATTCACTCTGGCCACCCTGCCAGCAACGCTGTAGAAAGATTCATTTACGCTCTGACGATCGAACGCTTGGTCTTGTATTTAATGTGAACTCCATAAAAAATATTCGGAGAGAATATAGATGAGTTTTGTTGAGCCAAGCTCAATGGGAAGATGTCCTCATATTAAAGGCCTACTGAAAGAAAAACGTTTAGGACTGGTTTGTTGCAAAAGTAACTATACTAGAGGTATACTGTCACAAATAATCAACAAACAACACATAAGTTACTGCATTTTTATTTGGCAAGGCAAAATTGCTCTTTGGATGACAAGAAAGAATAAGGTTCTTTAAAGTGGTGGGCTAGACCCAATAAGCAGCCCTGTCAAACATATCTTTGGCTCTTAATTGCGAAACTTTCAGTTATACGGAGCTTCTAGGCCAGTGTGTCTTAAAAGAAAGTAGCAGTTGTGTGTGTGCAGTGACGGCAGTGTTTAGTTTGTTATGCTCGTCACAGCCACCCCACTGTCCCCTGCTTCCCTAACTGCCATCACACAAGTGTGGGGTGGTAATTGATTCTCCTCATGCCATTAGACTTTGAGACACAGATACACCAACAGAGGAGGGGTGCTTTGACTTAGAGCCGAGCACTATGCGCATTTCACACACACAATACAAAAGTAACAAACAAACACACAGACATTTCTCGTGTCCACCAAAGTCAAGGAAATAAAGGGCAAACAAAAAGTGCATTCATGCAAAATAAACACACATCCTTATGAAATTTGTAACATTTACATGATCAAAGGATGTTTTCGTAATATGAGGCTGAACATCAGACATCACTTTTGGTTGCATGTACTTGTCCATTAAACATACTTGTTTGAACAAATCTGCAATAATTCCACAATAAAACAGCCTTCCTAACATTTGAATTACTATGAATGTAATCTCACGTGTTAACTGACGACGTTTCGCCTGTTTCGCCTGATCTAGTAACGTCTTGTCTGGGTTTGGCATATAAGTAAACTAGGGATTTTCTGGGTTTAGAGTATGTGTGCACATCCCTACAATCTGTTCTAGTCAGCTTAGATGTATGAATATGGTATGTGAAAATCACAAGACTCTGCAGAATGATGGTTACCATAGACACGACATGTTGGTTCATCATGGCCAAGGTCATTGCTAATATGATTTAGTTAAATTGAGAACTCTGCACAGTTGCTCATTTTAATTTATTTTTAGGAACCTGTTGAAGAACAATGCTGTGTATTAAAATAATAGACGTCTATTATTGTATATTGTTATCTGATAAATAATTTAGTCTTTTAAATGTCTTTTAAAATAAAAGACAACTGTAAGTAACATGTTTTATATAAATTTCTCCAAAAGTGTAAATACTTTCACTTATCAAAAAATTGCTCAGATTTAAGCATCTCAAGCAACCCAAAGTAGCCACATCTACTTAACCAATGGCATGAGTCAAGGGTGGTACTATGGTGCTTGTGTCAACCAATGGAAGACAGTTTAGGGTGTCTGGGTACATGGTACTTATTTTTGCAATTCCTCAGGATGTTGCTTGGAAAAACTATATAAATTAATGTTTACTAAAAATACTCTGCCCTCCAAAAGTTTGGAAACACCCCTGGCAATGTGTGGTTTTGGACGATATCAGCATAAATCCGTATCTTTTTTTGGTGCAAATACATAGTAACTTGACATTATCATTGAAGACTAGCAATAATAATTTATTCTGTCTGTCATGGAATGGCCTCCCCAATCACCCGACCTCAACCCAATTGAGCGACTATGGGAGGAACTGGACCGTGATGTCCGTAAGAAGTGTCCAACCAGTGTGAATCATCTTTGGGCAAACTTTCAGGAGGCTTGGAGTAATATATCAAGTCAATGTTTGAATAAACTGACTTGTGTTGTCCCTTATCAGTGCAAAATTATCACAAATTAAAAAGGATTCATGCCAATATTGTCCAAAACCCCACTTTTCTAGGGTGTTTCCAAACTTTTGGAGGGCAGTGTACATGGATACTTTTGTTGTAGTCATAGCATCTAGCAGCAGAGGCTAATTGGATTATGCTAACCAGGAAAACCTTTTTTAAGCAGGAAAACTCCTTGTACAGAAGGGACCCACTTCCTTTGAGGTTATTAAAGTTTGTAGGGCTCATAAGACATTTCTGTAACCAGAGGAGATGATACAAAGCGTGTTATGCCCATCCTTACCACCAGCATCCTTACAATCAGTCATTAACATCTCTGTTTCCATGACGACACATTGTCATTAGCGCAACCGCTTGTACAGTTATTGTTATCACTATAACAATTAGTGGTACAATCTCTGTGACTATAGCAGCCGTTGTGACGGCAGACCTCTATTGTATCATCATACAAAATTTCCAGTTTGCATGTGAAGTCCTTCACACATTCTTGCATAGATTACTTAAAGTTTCCTGTTAATTGGGGCCGCTATTTTTTTCTTTATCTGTTTTTTTTGGCTGTTGACTAACGTGAGCGTGGTCCTCAATTGCCAACATCTCTAGGTCAGCTAAGCAAGACTCCAGAGAGCTGCTAATAAGAAACTTCTCTCCTGTTGCTGCCTGGAAAAATTAGTGCAAGAACATGGTGAAAATAAAAACCTTATGTAAGCTTGTGGTAAACTGTTAAATACTAAGCACCTTTTTGTCTTTGTGGAACTGCCACTTGTTTAATGGGCCTCATTAAAAGTGCATATCACATGTAGAGCCTCTCCCAGCTTGACACACACATATGCATACACTTCTTTACAGAACTAGAAGTGTGAAAGTGAAGTGAAAGTGACCTATTTGTCAGAATATGGTAACCCATACCTGAAATGTGACCTCTGCATTTAACCTATCACTGGTGAGGAGTGAACACACACACTGCAAGTCGTAAACACGCACACACCCGGAGCAGTGGGCAGCACGTTACTGCGCCCAGGGAGCAATTGGGGGTTAGGTGCCTTGCTCAAGGGATCTTGCATGGAGAACATGAGGGTAACATAATAAGAGTCTAGGAGAGACAAGATTAGTCCCTGTGAACATTATAAACATATAAGATCTTAATTAGATGGATGGTTGATATTAACGGTTCAAGGCTTAAAATTCTGAGCACAGATTTCATCTTCTCAAACTCAGCCCCGCAATGCCAAACATTTAGGCTGTAGATGGATAAAAAGTGACAGTGATGAGTGCTGCATTACACAAAGTTACTTAAAACAATTTTTACTCCCAGTGGCCAGAAAAAAAGCAAAGTACATTGTATGCACAGTGTCTCATCATTACATTTAGGCATTTGGCAGATGCTTTTATCCGAAGCGACTTACATTGCATTATACTACACATTGATCACTATACATTAAGTATGTGCAATCCCTGGGATCGAACCCATGACCTTGGCGCTGTTAACGCCATGCTCTAACTGAGCTACAGGAAAGCCCTCCTTTCAAGGTGTGCAAGGTGTCAATGGTCGTCTTTTGGACAACTGTCAAATCAGCAGTCTTCCCCATGATTGTGTAGCTTACAGAACTAGACTGAGAGACCATTTAAAGGCCTTTGCAGGTCTTTTGAGTTAATTAGCTGATTAGAGTGTGGCACCAAGTGTCTTCATTACTGAACCTTTTTACAATATTCTAATTTTCTGAGATACTGAATTGGGGTTTTCATTAGTTGTCAGTTATAATCATCAAAATTAAAATAAATAAACACTTGAAATACATCAGTCTGTGTGGAATGAATGTATACATTATACAAGTTTCACTTCTTGAATGGAATTAGTAAAATAAATTAACTTTTTGAAGATATTCTAATCATATGACCAGCACCTGTATATATAAAATATATACTGGCCTCAGAATGCTTTCGGAGTGCCATGCATTTAAAAAACGTAGTGCGTCACCACTAATTAACTTGACATCCAATCATGGTCAATTGTTTAAAAGAGGGACGAAGAAGTTACGAGTCACAGTTACGAGTCACAAACGGAACGGGCCGAGGGTGGCGCAGCGCACATGATGTGAGTGTGAGGTTCGTCAGGAGAAGCGGCGGAATGCCGGGTGCACGGCGGATGTATTATGCACAAAAGTGCTCGCTCTGCATCGAATTGAAAATGATTAGTATTGAACGGAATGAGTGGTTTGCGTACTTGGAGCTGATGACAACGAAGCCGGAGTGCGTGTGGATGTTAACCGCTGTCTTCCGGGTCCAGCTGCCGGCGTGAGTCTATGCTTCCGTGAAGAGGATGCCACTGTGATTGTTTGGGTTCCATTGCAAAAGGTACTCGACAGAAATCCAAGAATTCTCAGAGAACGACGAAGTCCATAAATGTGATATAAGTCCCTTGCACACACCAAAACACAAACAAGTACGCTTCACACGACATGACTGCTGCACCACATACACATTTACATTTGCATACCCCGTTTTGTTTTCCAAGTATTATTTTCTGTTTTTTTTTGTTTGTTTGGTTTGTTGGTTTTTTTCCCTCTTTGGACTGGTTTAAAAAGGTTAAGTGTGCTTCGCTTTGTGAGACTTGTGGTGACCTGAGGATTGGTTTTAATCAAATTTGTGAAGGGTTGTTTGTGATTTTTATTGTTACTCTCCCTCTTTTGGGTGTGGGGAATGATAATCAAGAGATCATTGTATAATTGTATGTTTTGGTGTATGGTGAATGAAATTCATTAATGGTAAATTAAATGTGCACTTCTTGAATATGCATGTTGGACTCTTAGTTGTGGTATCACTACTCCCGGACTGTATGATATGTAACTGGTGGTTTTAACTCTGAGCTATCCAGAGGGGGGGTGGGGAAAAAGTATTGACAAGGTTTGACTTTGTCTGGCGCCCGAACTTATATATAAAAAAAATGAATAGAGAACTTTTCTGGTAACCTAGGAAAGCAGGGCCACCACCGTTACAAATGTCTTTATCTCTGGATGCCAAGTGAAAAATGTTCAATTCTGGGCAAAACACAGTGCAGGAGGAGCAAATACCACACTGACCAACATACTAACTGTAAAATTACTAGGCTTTTTACAAAACAGTTACAGTGAGGAAAAAAATTATTTGATCCCCTGCTGATTTTGTACGTTTGCCCACTGACAAAGAAATGATCAGTCTATAATTTTAATGGTAGGTTTATTTTAACAGTGGGAGACATAATAGCAACAAGTTATGTTGTTATTGTTATAACTCATTGTTTTCTAAAGTTATAAATTGATGTGTATTTTAATGAGTGAAATAAGTATTTGATCCCCTATCAATCTGCAAAATTTCTGGCTCCCAGGTGCCTTTTATACAGGTAACAAGCTAAGATTAGGAGACGCTCTTAAAGGAAGTGCTCCTAATCTCAACTTGTTACCTGTATAAAAGGCACCTGTCCACAGAAGCAATCAATCAATCAGATTTCAAGCAGCTTGGTGAGAAGGTGACAACAGTTGGTGTGATTATCCGCAAATAGAAGAAACACAAAGTATCTGTCAATCTTCCTCGGTCTGGGGCTCCATGCAAGATCTCACCTCGAGGAGTTTCAATGATCATGAGAACGGTAAAGAATCAGCCCAGAGCTACACGGGAGCTACACTTGTCAATTATCTCAAGGCAGCTGGAACCTTAGTCACCAAGATAACAATTGGTAAGACACTACGCCGTGAAAGACTAAAATCCTAAAGTCCCTCTGCTCAAAAAGCACATGTGCAGGCCCGTGTAAAGTTTGCCAATAAACATCTGAATGATTCAGAGGAGAACTGGGTGAAAGTGTTGTGGTCAGATGAGACCAAAATTGAGCTCTTTGGCATCAACTCAACTCGCCGTGTTCGGAGAGGAGGGAATGCAGCTTATGACCCCAAGAACACCACCCACACCAACAAACATAGAGGTGAAAGCATTATGCTTTGGGGGTGTTTTTCTGCTAAGGGGACAGGACAACTTTACCACATTAAAGGGACGATAGATGGGGCCATGTACTGTCAAATTTTCCCTCAGCCAGGGCATTGAAAATGGGTCATGGATGGGTATTCCAGCATGGCAATGACCCAAAACACATGGCCAAGGCAACAATGGAGTGGTTTAGGAAGAAGCAAATTAAGGTCCTGGAGTGGCCTAGCCAGTCTCCAGACCTTAATCCCATAGAAAATCTGTTAGCCTTGAATCCTTAATGACTTGGAGAGGATCTGCAAAGAGGAGTGGTACAAAATCCCTCATGAGATGTGTGCAAACCTGGTGGTCAATTATAAGTAATGTCTGACCCATGTGGTTGCCAACAAGGGTTTTGCCACCAAGTACCAAGTCATGTTTTGCAAAGGGGTCAAATTCTTATTTCACTCATTAAAATGCAAATCATTTTATAACTTTTTAAAAAGGCGTTTATCTGTTTTGTTGTTGTTCTGTCTCTCACTGTTATAATAAACCTACCATTAAAAATATAGACTGATCATTTATTTGTCAGTTGGAAAACATACAAAATCAGTAGGGGATTAAACTGTATCATGGCCAGATAACATTCATGGTAACAGTATTATGACGGTATCTATTGAAATAAAAAAAAACAATGCTATAAGTTCATCTTTAATTTTGTTCATTTAGTGCTTTGTTTTTTGGGCAATGAATCACAGTCAAAATACCAGTGTAGGGAGGCAGAGAGTTTGTCACCATTGTGGCAAAATGTTAAACGGGTGCAATAGCACCACCTTCTGGCTGTGTCAACCAGATACAAGTGTGGATTTTTACAATACAATATTACCATGTGTAGGCTGGACTGGGCCAAAAAATTGGCCCTGGCATTTTGGCCCAGACAAGCCCACTACAAAACACTCAAATACCACTCATCCTTGCGCACCCTTGAATATGTATACCAAAGCACTAAAGCCATATGAACGAAAGAATGAGAGTTGACACATTAAATGTAAAAAATGTAATTTATTCATACAATTAAACTATATAACCCACACAGATGAATCCTAAAACAAGCTATGACAGCCATCTTGTGTGTGTCTGTGTGTTTGAATGAGAAAGAGAAGAGACATGATGAACAGGGAGTCCCTGCTCTCTCTCACACTGACATCCTCTCACTGACATTCTCCCTTCTCTCTCTTCTCTGTCTTTCGCTAACACTCCTTTCTCTTCGCTGACACTCTTCTCTCTCACTCACTGACACTCTCCTCTCTCTCTTGCTGACACTCTCCTCTCTCTTACTGACACTCTCCTCTTCTGGGATTTCAACCTAGCTTAAAAAGACATGAGGAGAGACTATAAGGTAAGCTTCTGTTAACAATGCAATCAGGTACAGTATTATTATTCTCTGATAAAGAGCCACACAAAACTACATTGGTATAACAATAAGATATAGAAAATGGATACAAAGTTGTTAAATAAATAAAGAAACAAATGCAGCCTTGTGGGTGTCTAAGTTTAATTTCTGTATATTGTCCATAAACATTTTTGTTAGGTTCTAAAATACACTTTTCACTCTATAATAAATAGGGTGTCAATTAAGATAACAATGGGCTGATGATCAAATGTCTCATGGGCCGATCTGTCTGAAAAGAATTGTCGCTCAATTAACAGATTCATTGCTAGCAGAAACAGCGGCCACATGAACTTTGACAGTAGTAGCTAATGCAGGGAGGCACAGGATTTGAAGGAATTCTAGCACTGAAGCAAAAAAAAGTGAACATGGCTCACACCATGACACAAAGACCTGCCATATCAGGGCATACAGTCTCCTAGTAGATGGTTCTCTGGACCCACAGTTTCCAAATTTCTGGATGGAGGTGAAAGATTGACCCCTAAGATTGAGACAGAAGATCCCTGGAAAATCCCAAGAGACTCTGTCCAGGAGCGATATCAGGTCTGAGAACCAAATTCGGTCATCCAGAATGGCACTACCTAAAGGCTATCAGGGGAAAGGTGTAGCTGAACAAAGCTGAACAAATCCACTGAGCTGAACAAATCCACTTACAATACCTCTTCCAATTGGACTCCACCAAAAAGGAAGCAATTGATACTGAGAAACTTCCTGTGTTCTAGAAATATCTTGATGTGAAAATATGCATCCTTCAGACCTGAATTTGACACACAATCTGTTTTAACGTCAACATCTTGAATCTTTAATGTCATAAATGTAAAACCGGACACAGCCCCCCATCCTTCTTGGAAACAATAAAGTAATGTTTATAAAAGCCCAGATCTCTCTTGTGAGGGAGAACACATTCTGTGATCCCCGTCAGCAAAAGAGTCTTAAGCTGTTTGGCCAACATCAGGTGCTGCTCTCCTATTACCATGCAGAAAGCCTGCACTGTTGTAGTGAGGAGAACGAGAGTCAAACTGAATTCTGTACCATCTCTCTTCTTTACTTGACAGCAAAAGGTTGGACAGGAAAGAGAGAAGATGGGACAGATGAACTGCCGGGTGCCTCTAACCCCCAAATAACCTGAGGTAGCGGGAAAAACAGAAATACCCACTGGGGGCTCAGAGGGAGGTCTGGCATGAGGTGTTGACGTGCACAAAAACTCCCCATCATGGAGGTGTCCCCCAGTATTGTACTGCTGCTGTCAGGTATTCTTTCTCTTTGCAGCCTTTATGGTCCTCAGATCGAACTTCCTTATGGGGTGTGAGACCTGCATATGCTTGTCTTTGATTCTTGTCTTTGATGCCCGATAAATTGAGATACAGGTGCTTCTCCATTGCCACCAAAGCAGCCATAGAATTGCCAATGGCATAGGCCTTCTGCTTGGTGGCACAGAGGGCAAGATTTGGCAAACCTCCTGAACACCTGCAAAACTGCCACTGTGTGCAAGGACTCCCCCAGCCTGACTAGCTGCCACATAGGCCTTGCCCACCAAACTAGATGAAACCCTGCACAGTTTAGAGGGCAAGGCATGTTTACTCCAGGACAACGCTATAACAGGGGAGAAATTCCTGCAAGCATCTTCTCAACTTTAGGCATTGCCCCATATCCCTGCTTGTGGAGTCCCATGATGAAGGAATAATTACTCGCTGCAGGATTCATGAGCCAAATATGGATTCTTTTACAACCTACACATCTCTGTTTGAAGGTCAGGAAAGAATGGGAGGTTTTGGCGAGGGGGCTGTTCTCGGTTGGATGATAAAAATCGTAAAGCTAAAAAAAAAACGTAAAGCGGACTTTTAAAATCAGTGTAAGCTCATCTGATTTGGCAAAGAGCATAAGAAAAAGGGTCCATTCCCCACTGCTCTTCCGTTAAATCAAGCTGCGAACCTCGCAAGCGTTCTGCCTCAGCAGAAGCAGGCCTCCACCAAGATGCAGGTTGGCCTATCTAGAGGCTTAGCTATAGGGCAGGCAAGGCAGGCAAGTGCCTTGTATAACAGGAATATAACAATATAATATAACACGGACCAACATATCTGCACCCCCCCTGGGGACCCCCTCTTGTGTTATGCTGGTTGTGGTGGTTTTGCCCATGATGCACCGGCCGCCGTTTTTCAATTCGTTATACTGTAAATATCTTTATCTTTAAAATATTATTGCACAGTATTGTATCTTCTGCCATAAAAAAGATTGATATTTTGTTTCATCAATGTTTGTACTTTAATGTTTTAAAAAATAAACAATTTATGTTCCATCAGATGTGTTTTGACTACTTTTTGTATGTTGTATAATTATATCTCTAGGTAATGAACATATATTAACAAAAGTATCTTTTAGAAAGGCCTTATCCGTTAATTTTGCCTGAGGCCCCCACTCCATCTTGGTTCACCTTTGGGCGCATCTTCAGTGAAAGCAGCTCAAACTGAGTGCAGTCAGCTGTTGACATACTTCGCATTCGCCTTTTAAAGGCTTTGTGGTGCGCAATTCTACATCACATGACTTTAACCTGCCTATAAATAGGAGTGATTTTGCACATGTTCAGATTTGGACACACCTGAGGCACATTCACTATAGCATCAAGCCATGACGCAGCGTTGTGTACTCCTAAATTTACTTTGTCAATTTTAGTCAGAATTTGTCCTGTATTAATTTAAAAATCTATTGACATGAAAACTCACATAAATGGAGCTATAAAATAAACGCTGGATGTCTGAAGAAAAAAAGATTGTTATGAGAAACAATTAAGTTATGAACACGAATAAGACCAATGCTAGAACAGACACACAGGCAGATATCCTTGAAAAAGAGCTGCACTTCAAACACCAAACTTATGATTCTCTGTATAAAGACCCCCAAAAAGATATAAGAAACAAAATAAAAAAGGCGGAAAAAAATCAGGAAGGACTGGAAAAGAGCCCAACTCATGCATAACTTCAAATGTTTAGTCTTCAAAGTTGCATAACATTAAAAAGCGAGTGTTTCTCTCTTACTATTTCTCTGTGCATGCTGAACATCAACATCAAAACACACACACACAGGGTGAAGCCTTGCTTCTCATCACACACTCTCAAACTACTTCTGATTACACACACAAGTCTCTGGCCTAAACTTCCCCTGCCCTGCAGTATGTCTGTTTTGTAGCACAAGACATGAAATGAAGATTTAAATTGTTAACACATGCAAGTTCAATGGTATGATTGATGATTAGAACATTATAGTTGCCTCAGACAATAAAAGCTAATCTTATTTTGCCCCAAAATATTTAAGACTTTTGTTATTGTTAAATTTGATTGTCAGTCTGGTTGCCTATGAGTTCTGTTTACAGAGTTTAAAGACAAGGTCAATGTGCAGCTCTAAGGATCATTTTACAGGAAATGATAACCTCGAGTTTTCCAGTTTATTTACAAAAGGAGAGAGGCAGCCAACAGCACCGAATGCAATG
Organism: Botia almorhae; assembly: GCA_036877575.1. Taxonomy (NCBI): domain Eukaryota; kingdom Metazoa; phylum Chordata; class Actinopteri; order Cypriniformes; family Botiidae; genus Botia; species Botia almorhae. Next base: position 4,194 of record JAZGTJ010006633.1, on the reverse strand, counting down.
TCACTTGTCAGGTTTGTTCACAGCAGTTCGATCTGCAACACATCAACTAAAATTCACCCAAAAATTAAACGTCTACTTTTATGAAAGCATACAGTAACTAGAAATTGTCAACACATAAGAAATACCTGAATGGGAGGCTGACCCTTCTAACACAGTTGCCTAGTATTGTGCCCGATAGTAGTACCATGCCCAAAAAATCAAAGCGTTGTGTTTACAGATAACTACACTTTCATATGTGCAATAGACTTAAAATTACACAGCACACACACACATTAACATAACTGATTTTCTTTACAGTGCATACATACATCTAATACATAAAATACAGTGCATACATAACGTCACGGAGGAGGCTCCTGCTCCACCTCCCACCAGAGGGAACCCTCACCCGAATTCTAACCCGGTTACAACTGGACTTCATTTCCCACAATGCAGCATACCTGGGACTGATCACTTCTGCCTCTGCACCTGATCCTCATTACCACACCCTACATAAGCCTGCCTCAGTCATCGCGAAGTCTTGATTTGCTACGGCTGTCATTTTTGAGCGTTCTTCCATTGTATTCTGATTTATTCTGTGTATGATCTTGGACTGTTATCGTTTCTGTCTGTTTACCGCCTGCCCCGATCTTTGGACTGTGAATATTATCTGTTAATGTTTTCTGCCATATAATCTCTACAATCTGGCAGACAAGGCAGATTGTACACAATTCATACTATTTTTTTTATCATTTCCAGTGTATATTTTAATAAGTTATACTTTGTTTGTTTTTATTGATTGTTTTCAATAATAGTCTGAGCAAATGTCATGCATTATGATGTAACTAGATCAAGTATCTAGATACACGTACGCATTTATTATTAGTAGTATTTTTCACATTTTAAAATAATTGTATTCCTAATTAACCTTAGTAACTAGGGTTACTAAAAAGTCATAAAAATAAGAAATTGGAAGTATATAGAAATTGCGTTGCACGGACTCTTATTTTGAAGTTTTCTGTTGGGTTCCGTTTTTTTCCTGTTTTCACTCACTTCCTGTTTGCAATCACAATCACCTGTAACACGCTGATTGGTAGCACTATTTAAGTTCCCCTTTTTAATGTTTAGTTTGTCAGTTATTGTGAATGTTGTAATATTTTGTGAATGCCTTTGGTTTATGGTTATATGTACTTCCGTGGATTATCCCTATCGAACTACGCCGCTGTGCGTCTGTTGTTGCCTTTTGCTTTAATTGAAACGGTTATTGTTTGTATGTCTTCTCATGATTAAATATATCTTTTGTTATGTATTCCGCGTTTCGCTCCTTAGTCTCAGTTATCCCGTCTCCACAAACACCTAATCGTAACAAATTATATTAATGTCCAAAAGCTTTTATTTGAGCTTCTTTAATGTAAACAGCATTGAGTTTGTTCCCATAGATGGTTGTTGCGTGAGTTTGTGTGTGAGTTTTCTTCAATATCCACTCCAGTTCATCCATTATAAGCTGTGTAATGTACAGTATAGACTGTATATCTGATGTGCTAACAAACAAAAAAATATGCAACATAATTTACTTTTGTAATACTAGCATTACGTTATGTCAGCGGTCTGGATTAAAACAAAGGGTTTGTAAAAACGGTTTTCAAATGCTAATGTGAATTAATCTGATTTGAAAACTCAATCAGTATAAATGATCTAACTGTTATGACTAACATATAGGTTCCAGTGACATTAAACACAAATATAAGTTGGCAGTATGTTATATTTCTATTAACAAAGGCTGTAATATTTACATATTTCCTAAAACGTTTGATCTCATGCACTGGTTTCATTTACATCTGCTCTATGGTTTACAAAATGAAGTAATCTACTTTTTCTAGCCATGTGAATATGCTGTTTTTGTAATAACATTATAATCATTTTTTAGAATTTTTTATTTATATATTTATATACACATTGTACATTTAAATACATAAAACATGTATATATTTTAATCACAATGTAAAACCAATGTGTTTCTGTTGAAAATAAAGTTGCATATAAAGCTATTCATCCTTTTCACTAATGGTATTTTCATCTAATATACATTACACAGCTGATTAGTCCATGTCATTTCAAACTTATACCTGATTAGTGTTACGTGTACGGACTCTTATTTTTTTTAAATTCTCTGTTTCTGGTTGTTCCTGTTTTAATGCATTTCCTGTTTGTCAATCATCATCACCTGGTTCACTTTGATTAATCATACTATTCAAGTTCCCCGTTTGTATGTCTAGTTTGTCGGAGATTGTTTGTATTGTGGATTCTTGCGTATGCCCTCTTGATCTTGTTCTTTGTCTATTTTGAATTACTCGGATTGTCGTCACTGCTGTGCACCTGTTGTTATTTTTGTTATAATTTATACGGTTATTGTTTGTTGGTTTTTTCTATCATTAAATACCTTTTTGTTATTTATCCCCGTGTCCTGCTCCTTCGTTATTCTTCCACAAACACCATGAACTATCCATGACAATTAGAGAGAACCTTCTTTTTTTTGTAGTTCTGGTTTTATTGGTAATACATAATGCACTTATGTTAGCATAATTTAACATATCAACGTGTTAATGTAAAAATGCATACAGGATGTATTAATGTAGAAATAAACATGGTGAGTTTAAAAATTCTGTAAAAGTTTTGTTCATCTTAACATTCTTACTGTGTTAACCAAAACATACTGTAAAATTTTCTAGATATATCGTTGCCTTAATCAAATGTGGTATGTCATACTGTGTTCTTGTTAGATATTGTTTTAAACGTGTCATTAATAAAACGGGATGATTACATTACATTAAATAAGTCAATCCCCCAAAACTACTGTTATAAGCATGAGCCTCGTCCAAAAGGCAAAGGGGGAGGTGTTGCTGCACTTTATATGAATACATTTACAGCTGCCCAAAAATCTAACTTTAATTACAACTCTTTTGAAGTAATGGTGCTTAATATAGCATTATCTGGGGTAAATAAGCAGACACTGTCATTTCTACTGGCTACTGTCCACACAGTCCACACACCACACAGACTTTATCAAGGAATTTGCTGACTTTTTATCAGAAGTAGTACTAGCCACCAATCAAATTGTTGGTGATTTTACCATCTACGTGGATAATAAAAAGGATGCATTGGGTTTGGCTTTCAAAGACATTTTGAACACTATTGGTGTCTCACAACACGTGTTAGGACCAACTCATCGCCGTAATCATACTTTAGATTTGATCCTGTCTTATAGTATTAATGTAGATGACATCAATATTCTGCAGCAGAGCGAACACATTTCCGATCATTATCTAGTGTCCTGTAAAATACATTTACCTATGGCTGCAAAGTCACCTACTTGCTATAAATACAGTAGAACAAAAAATTTTTGTCAAAAACCTACCTGCACTGTCTTTATTCCCTAACATAATGGATGACTCTGAAAACCTTGACAGCGCAACATAAAATGTTGACTCCCTATTTTCCAACACCTTAGACATAGTCACTCCTCTACGTTTAAAAAAGATTAGGGACAGCAGTTCAACGCCGTGGTATAATGAACATACCCACGCTCTAAAAAGAACAGCCCGGAAAATGGAACGCAACTGGAAACAAACAAAACTGGAGGTATTTCGGATAGCATGGAAGGAGATCGTTTACCAGATCTGCCTACTTTTCAAATCTTTTAGAAGAAAATAAACACAACCCTAGATATCTATTTGACACAGTGGCTAAATTAACCAAAGATAAAGCGTCATCTGCCTCTGAGAGTTGTCAATACCATAATAGTGATGATTTTATGAATTTCTTTAATAACAAAATAGACACTGCAAGAGAAAAAAATCATACATGCAACTGTCTTCAACACAGCCCTCATGCAGCCCTCTCCACCAAATTCACTTTCTCCCACACTTCCCGTCAGACAGGAAGGGGTGGGGGCAGGGGCGCCGCTAAGGGGGGGGGGGAAGTTAGGACAATTCTAAGGGCCCACACCCTTTAGGGGCCCCCAGAGATCTGCTTTATTAGTAATAACAATACTGGGGGGCCCGACCTCATATTTTATCATAGGGCCCAAAATTGCGAGCAGCACCCCTGGGTGGGGGGACTGGGCTACTGATTTCTAAGGACTGGAAATTCTCTCTAAAACCATCTATTACTGCAATCACCTCCTTTGAATTCCATGCAACTACTATTACCCATCCC
>JAZGTJ010006632.1:291-24479 GCA_036877575.1 Botia almorhae | reverse complement strand
GGCGCGATTTTTTACTACGCGAAGGTGATAGGGCTCTCAAGCAAGACCCCATACGTCAGTCACTTGACGTAACGTCGAACGTGACTGACTGATAGGGAACCACTGATATACAGTATATTATCTCTTAGCACTCGATGTTTTTGATTCAGTTAATTGACATTAGCTCTCTAGTTTTTCCAGAATGTTTATGGGCTTTTAGGGACGCATTTTATGCATTTTTATTAAAAACATGGATTACACAGAATACTCTCTTTTAATGGCAATTAAAACATAACTGTGATTCCATGCAGATGAATCACTTCGCTCTCCTGATTGCTTTTGAAAGTGCTCCCATCTGGAGTCCGCTGACAGATGATGAAGCATCCTGGACCAGTTTGGCTCTGAAAACTCTCCTCGCTCATCAGTATAATATATATCTCAAGTGATTTCTGCTACACGAACGTCCACACAGCTCATTACTTTGAATATGTTTGCATACCACAACCAAGCCTGAGTGTCTGTAGGTAGTGAGGCAGAATAAGTTGGCTGCATTTGCTTCACCACAGGCAGCTGCTGTGTCATTCAGAAAACAGTGTTACAAGCATTTATATGTTTATTTATTGCATGTTTAATTCAGCAGCAAAGAACACCGACACACTAACAGCTTATCCAAAAAAAAACAATTCTGTCTTTATTTACTGCTATGTGGTTCATGACTGTATTATTATACAGAACACAGGAGACAATGACCAGTTAATCAAGATCACATCTGTCCAAAATCAAACAGCACAAAAAAACTACTTTTGTGGAGCTAGACAGACACGATTAACATGTTGAATGTAAAAGAGCACATGAGGTTATGGAACTACATGAGGCTGAGTAAACAAATTATAACAAAATTTTGCAATTAACCTATTAGCAATCCTTTATGATCCTCAGAAAGCAAGTTTAGAAACAGAAGTATTGCTGTACTGCAAACAGAAGAGCTCAGGGAGTAGACAGCAGTGCTCACTGTGCCCTCTGAACACCAGTGATAGTGCTCATTAGAAAGAAATAATGGAGCTCCTCACATGCATTGGTCATTATTAATATGCCTTAGCTCTGGGATGTCACAGGTTAACTACTATTTCATTTCACCTAAGACGACCTCCAGTGAAACATACCTAATATCGCTGTGAGCTCCCCTGCTGACAATAGCAATTTAGTGAGGCCGCGCTTCCTACGGGGATAACATTCTTTTAACACACCTTGAGAGTTCTGCTGAAGTGACAAACACAATGACCCTCATCACACACTCGTGTGATCTATCGCCCCACACTTTTCACACGACTCTCCAGGGCCTCTGCCTGTGGGCTCGCATGAACACTACAGGGGCTAGCAAGTGTGGCTAGTGACAAAGTGTGGATTATTAAGATGACACGTCATGGCTGAAATCAATATGAGGGCAGGGGTGGGAAATTATGATGGAAGTAACGCAGGAGCCTGGAGCAAAGAAACACATAATTGCACTTGCTGTTTATGGCAGGAGGAGTGTTAGCCACAAAGGCAGATTAGCATGCAGCAAACAAAAGGGTTGTGTGATAATTGCTTCAAGATAAGATGAATCTCGCAGGTTATTGGTGCTATAATTTTGGATAATGTTGTATGTAGGAATAGTCTAGAGAAAACATGGGTTTAAAACCCCATAGCTTTTATGTACAGTAAAAGCTGTTTTTTGTATTGTTTAATCTATGTTTTACTAAAACATGTTAAGCAAATGCTAAACTTAACGCTTGCTGACTTGTTTGCAGACATATTTATTCTAAGCAATAAAAGTCCAAAGAAAAGCTGTTAGTTAAGCTTTAATCCTCCATTATCAGTCAAAGGAATAGTTCACCCCAAAATTTACAATTTAATCATTATTGACTACTGCAATGCTCTCCTCGCAGGGCTTCCGGCTTGCACTATCAAGCCCCTGCAGTTGATTCAGAACGCAGCAGCGAGTGTTCTTTAACGAGCCTAAAAGAGCACACGTTACTCCGCTGTTCATCCAGTTGCACTGGCTGCCAGTAGTTGCTCGCATCAGATTCAAGGCTCTGATGTTTGCATTTAAAGTGACTACTGGATCCGCACCTCCCTACCTGCTCTCACTTCTTCGCACTTATGTGCCCCCCAGATACTTGCAGCTAATGAATGTCGCCATGTGGTTCCATCCCAAAGAGGAAAGAAATCACTTTCCTGGACTCTTACTTTCAATCTGCCCGGTTGGTGGAATGAACTTCATAACTCTATCAGAATGGCTGAGTCACAAGCTGTTTTCAAGAAACAACTAAAAACTATTTCATCTTCACTTCCTTAACTAATCAACTAACACACCGCCACTACCTCTATTTCTGCTTCTTTTATTATAAATTATAAATATTAAAAATCTGGCTTCTTACACTGTGTTGGAATACCTGAGACCTCTTTATAGCACTTATTCATTGTTGCTCATATAGCTGTTGAAATTGCTTCCTTGTCCTCATTTGTAAGTCGCTTTGGATAAAAGTGTCAGCTAAATGACTAAATGTAATGTAAATGTGTACATTGGACACCAGGGCTGGGGCCACTCGGGTTTCTGGGCCCTCAGACTTGTTTCTGGACCCCCTCGGCCCATTTACAATCTCGTTCCAGGCAGATTTTGCCCTTCCGGGTCGGTTGTGGGTCCCCCCTCGCCAGGGGCCTCTGTTACTCTGTTCCACTATTCCATTGGAATATTTCATATTCCATCCACACTGTTCCATTACCCCCGTTTGACACCCCTGCTAAACATGACAAATTAAACATTCTAATGCATTGGTTTATTGTCAGGGGTGTCACGCCAAGACTCACCATTGATTACAATGGATTCTTTTGTCGCATCACACTGCGCTGTTCCCATCTAGTGTAAACACGGTGTGACTTTTCTCAAGCTTCAGAAAAAAATACCATTTTCATGAAACGATTCCGTGTTGCATGCCTTATACTGAGTGTTCTGAGAGCAAAAAATGGTTTTGGTAAAAAAGTCATTCAGCATTGAAAAAACATGAAACGAGTAAATTTCATTTTTGGGTGAACTAACCCTTAAAAAATGAAATGTTAAGGAATGATATTTCTCTACAATACTCAAGTGACAAAAAAGGGAGTCAGATATGACCTGATATGTATAATATAAAGGTTCTTAGAGAGCATATGAGATCATATCAAAAGAATTGAAAAGACTGTAAAACGTGTAATGTAGACCCCCACTCTGGTTTGACCAGAGACGTTCTGATGAAGGTCATTCATAAAGATTAAAATCCAAATGATTTAGAAATGACTTTAGGGAATGTGGGTCCAGTGGCACCTCAATACATGAAAATTGCATTACCAGTCAAAAGGAATGTCCTGGGACACACCTTCAGAATTAGCACAGACAGCCTGTGCCCGCAAGCAATGAGCCATCAAAAGAACAATCAAATCTGACGCTAGCCAAGGCAGCGCTAGCAGATAAATGGTACAGGAGGGTTTCTTATATCGATGAAATGAAATTTTGGCCATTTCAATATTTGATATATTATTTGCCCTTAAGGTTGAAAAACATGAACTGATAATTAAGACTCAGAGCAATATTTAGCGATGTGATTTCCCAAAGGAATGTGATGTTAGATGAGAATTTTTGCCATAACAAACAACTGCATAGTTGGGTAATATATGAGGTGATATTAATACACTCTCTTATGTACACTTTGTTCAGGACTGTCTTAATTCTTTGTGACAGATTCAAGAAGGTGCTGGAATCAGTCCTCAGCGATTTTGGTCCATGATAGCATTACAGAGTTGCAAATCACTTTTCCCCAAACCCAATGGCATAAATGAATTTTTATAAAGAAAAAACCTACCCCAAGCCAGACCCAATGAAATTAGACCTGAGTTCAGCCTGACCTGAGGGCATTTTTTTAACCCGACAGGACTGGAATGTAAATGACATTGATGTGTGTGCACTGCAGCCCTGCATGCACTGGAACAGACTGACCATCAGAAGCACCAGGAGAAATCCTGATGGCTTGGAGATTGATTTGACCCACTGCTCCGTTGATTTTTATTTTTTAGTACTGTATGATTTATATGATTAACTGCTGAATGCTCACACATGATGTCTGAATTTGAATTTCAGTTTTGACTAGCAACACTATTTACAACTCTATTTGCTGCACTGCCAGTCAATAATACAAAAGAAAACCCCAGCATAAAGATGCAGCATAATGCAGCAAGTTTCCTGATGGATCTTATAGCTATAAGTTATGTGTGCGAGACGTGCACACACCCAAAGCACCTTGACTATGCACGGGTCAGTTCAGGTGTTTTAGGTGTTTTTTTGCCATTCAGCAAAAAACCCTTCAGGATCTTCAGACTCTTCAGACCCTTCAGACTCTTCAGACCCTTCAGACTCTTCAGACTCTTCAGACCCTTCAGACTCCTCAGGCTCTTCAGACCCTTCAGACTCCTCAGGCTCTTCAGACCCTTCAGACTCTTCAGACCCTTCAGACTCCTCAGGCTCTTCAGACCCTTCAGACTCTTCAGACCCTTCAGACTCCTCAGGCTCTTCAGACCCTCCAGACTAGGCAATGTTTTTCAAATCTTGTACCCATTGTAACTTTCCATTTCTTAGTGACCAGGAGCGTCACCCAGTGTGGTCTGCTGCTGTAGCCCTTCTGCTTCAAGGTTGATGCGTTATAGGGATGCACGTCTGTATACCTCAGTAGTAACGAGTGGTTATTTGAGTTACTCAGTTAGCTTGAAACAGTTTGGCTATTGTTTTTTAGTCTCTGCCATCAAGACATCTGAGCTTCTTAGATTTCTCTTGTATTTGTAAGAGAAAATCCTTACAAATACAAAAGGGTTCCAACACTTCATTTTACTTTACATTTTATGGCCCATGGTAAAAGAACACATTTCCCTGATTTCTCTAATTTAAGTTTTAAATGTCTTTAAAATAAAGCCAAACAACGTGAAGCAGGTTTACAAAATTACATCTAACAAAATATTTTTTTGGACCATTATGCTGTTGTGTGGGATTTTGTGTCTGCAATATATGTAATTGGGTGTGGCTTATAAACTTGCCCAGCCATGTGGGTGTGGCTTATAAACTTGCCCAGCCATGCAGTGTACAGTAAAACTCAACAACATCAAGTTTCTCTCCAATTTATTAAAAAATATATAAAATTTAATATATTACACTACAAAAGACATTTACACAACAAAACACAGTAGAATGTAATAAAGAACTACCACATAGAAATGCCAATTTCTTACTGTGCTTTTCTTAATTTTTATCTTAGTTCTTGGACAAAATACAATGCTAAAAAATTGGGTTAGCTAATTCATTAAAATTTTAATTAGTAAAGGTGGTGGGAAGATTCCATTTTGTTATCATGTTCTTGATATTGTCCCCTTACAGTTCAGGAGGGGTATATAAATATGTTATGTGCTCACCAGGAATTGTCTTAAATTTAACATTTTCATGAGTAAATTAGAACTTTGTTAGAACACAATTATAGATTTCAAACAAAATAAATACTTGTAGTCTGTTTTTTTACAGAAGATATGCAGATAGAGTTTACATATTTGGAGCAATCATTATGATGACAGGGAATCATGCTTGCAAAAAATAATGAATCAATGTCAATAAATTCTGGCAGAAATCAATTGTTATCAAGAAATAACACTTTACAATAACTTTAAAGAACAGACACGAACACCCAAACATTTTGTTGTACTACACTGTTTTTCAATCTACAGTATGACGTAATAAAACTTTCTACGTTATCAGTTGTTGCCATGAGATAAAAAATGTAGGTAAAATGCTAAAATGCATATTGTTTTAAACTAAAATTGTATTTAACGTAAAAAATATAAGCATATATTTCAATAACCTATAGTTAATCCAACAGATAACAGGTGCTCTTTATCATTGCTTGGGTTGTATTAAACAGTGATGTCATAGTAAGCTGCTCATAATACAAGGACAGCTGTGACCACCGTTATATATGAACACAATACTCCACTTAGCTTTCTTGTTATACAGGCTGCTGGGTTGCACTAAACCTTTATCGAATTGACTATCAGTACAGAATGTAGAGTACTTTCAGAATGAAGGTAACCGTATTGTGTATAACAATTTACATGTAAATTAACATTAACATTCATTGCAACCAATAGCAAGTACTCATTAGTACAAACTCAAAATTATATGAATAGGTATTTGTTGTAAAGTAAGTGCAATATTGGGTAAAATTTATCTGTTTGAACAAAAAATTGGAAAACAATTTCTGCTTTTAAAACTTACATAAGTGCATATACTTTAAGCATGTTCTGTTTAGTTGTACAAACTATTACTGGTTGTGGTAATAGACATGCCAAACATTTGGCACACAAACTTTTAGGTTGAAGAATAAACAATGACAAAACCATCTGTTTTTTAGCTCTGATTATGTAATATTTCGTCATTTAATTTTTGACGCACTCAACCAACATCATCAACATGAAACAGTCATTTCAATCCATTTCATTCATGATCAAAAGTGTGGTGGGACTTGGTATTATTCACTGAAAATTGATTGGATGGTAGAAGGTGCACATTCTAGGCCTGAATATTGCGGTGGATTGTGGCTACTGCCCCTGACACATGGGCCCTTTACATAAGGAAGGCTTCTGAAGTTACTCCTGCAGTTGTGCGTTATGCAGTTATTACATTTTAAATAAAGATTACAAGAAAAGCAAAATAATTAAAATAACATGAACTATGGAATTGTACACAGCAAAAAGGGACCATGTTGCTTTCATGTAAACATTAATATACACCTGGCCTGTGATAAATGGTAAGAGACTACACAAGGCAATATCATAACAATGTATCGAAAATGTAGTAGAAGAGTTCACTCATGAATGGAAAAGCAATTCATTCTACCTAATGAAGCACTGAGTCAATATAAACATTTATTGACTGGACTGAATATACATAGTATGTTAGCCCACCCACACAGTATATTATCAACCCAATATGAACATTAATGGATGCATTTAAGCTCCATTTGATCTATGCAACTGTACACTGTATACATGTCAAACATAAAACAGTGGAAGTAAAACAAAGTTTTAGTTTTGAAATGTCACATTTTTAAATACAAATACATTTCCCCTGCTCTTCTTTAAACATATACTTGTACATTTCAGTTTTTTTGCCCTTACTCAAACAAGGAAGCAATTTAGATTATAATAAAATGAACACCAGACTTGAAGTCTACTATTGCTTTGTTTAAAACTCTGCCACTTGTTCCTTTAGCCCATCATATGAATGGAATCATACTGCATAAACTTCGCCCCAGGTAACCGTGTAAAAAAACATCCGCTGAAACTGACCGTGGCCTCTGGTGGCATTCTGGAGGTAATCATATTGTTGAATGAGGTCATGGAAAAATGCTATACATTCAGCTCATAGACACCTGATCCCAAGTCAGTAGTCCTACCTGGAGATGTGCCACACTTTTCCGAATGTCAGCTCAACATTTCAGTCAAGGTCCTCCTCAAAACCCTCCCTTTTAGTTTGGGAGTTTTGCACAAATGAAACATCTACATCTAGATAAACGCCTGTCCATCTAACCGACGGTTGTGTTCCTTAGTTATATTTCTTTGTTAAACAGTTCTGTTCAATAAATAGGTGTCCATGGTAAAAAGTGCTGTTAGTTCCTCGAGTCATTCATCGTTTGAACTCGCATCTCCTGAATGCTGTTGAGAATCTTTTTCTGATGGCCAGCTAAACTGACTCCAACTCTCCTGAGATCTCTGCAAAAGAAAGACAAAAAAGTGATTTTAAAAGGTATAAAAATAATTTTAGAGTTTAGTTTTTGCTTGAATTTCTCGTTTCCTTGTTTAGCTCTAACCTCTGTCCTTGTCTCTTAACTTTGTCCTTATTGGCATAAAGACTCATCTCAAAGTGTGAGAATCAAATGCAATTCCAAAACAATTTACATAATTCAAGTATTAGCTGAAATCATTTAACCCAAATATCAGTTCATTTTCATACACCTCCTCCTCCTCATCATGTGAACTAAACTAATAATTAAAAGTTAAAAAGCGCAACCAAATTCTCTAGGATCAAAACCAAATGTTGAAAATGAGGTCATACACCCAACACAGTCAATTCTGCACTATGTGAACAGTAAACAGGTACAATGACCTCAGCAGAACATGACTTACTCCAAGGTCATCTGAGTGACTACTTCCAAAGACATGTATCCACTTTCCATAAAAACCTCTGTGTATCGACCCATTTTTATGGCCTCTAACCATTCCTCCACCGATGTGAACACACAGCCCTCAGGGCTTCCATGCTCCACTAATAAATTGGAGACCCTGCAGGAAAGACACATACAGTGGTAAACAAACAGATGCATAACACTGACATTAAAGATCTAGATGAAGGCTGGATACTGAAAACATTTACCTGTCTGAGCTCACTCAAGCACAATAATGTAATGGCTTTTAAAATGAGATAAACAATGTTTTCTTTTCCACAGAGGGTTTTCTACAGTAAATGTAAACCTGAAAAGTTTTTTGATTCTAAATATGAAATATAAAAATTTGTATGGTTCTGCACCATTTCTAGGGTTGTAATTAAACAGGACGATGATCCACTCTTTTATAGTAAAGGTCAGATTATTCTGCTTCCATTGAAGCATGATAAGGTGCTCTTTGGGACATTCTCAAATTATGCTGGGATAACACGGATCATCAGGTTTTTACAAACATGGAGGCTGGGCCAGCTTGATTCCATGCTATTATTTTAAAACAAAGAGGGACATACCAAATAAAAAATGTTAAAAAATTGCAGCAAATGTATTTGATATTGAATAATCACCATAACTGGAAGTCATTTGCACACTGTCACTTCTGTTCAGCTCAACATTATATCATAAAATGTGAGTGCGTATTAGTGTCAAAAAATTAGATTTTCTGTGACAAGCGTGTACTGGACTGGTTAACCCTCTATTATCAGCATTTCACAGATGTGACATAAATGTAAGCAAACAGTCTGCATTTATAATATGCCATAAAAACAACATAATTAGCATATTAACGAGAGAGAATGATGAATGGAAATAGAGCCAGACAGGAACAACAAACAAGACAGTTAGAAAAAACACAGCAAGCAAAGCAAACATCGGTCGTCTACCTGTTTGATGGATTAACACGATTCTTCAGGCTGCTGGGATTTCGGATGAGTTTGTCCAATAAACTGACAATTTCCTCAAATTTGGGTCGACTGTTTCTGTCCTTCTGCCAGCAGTCCATCATGAGGTGATAGAGGGCAGATGGGCAGTCCATCGGACCCGGGAGTCTGTAGTTCTCCTCCACTGCCTTTATCACCTGAAACAAGAGCAGCACCACTACATCAGATTCCAAGATGTAAATGTATATATATTACTGTGTAAATCAACATACAATATTAATAGGGATGAATTAATGTGTAGTTTCAGGAGTTCCTTTACTGGTTATTTTATTTTATTGCTTATATTTTATTGCTTAAGAATTCACTATATGTCATTAAACAAATCAGCTGTTTTAAACAGTTGATGTTAGTTTGTTTATGATTAATAAATATTGATACATTATCAAGGAATTTGGTTAACAGATCTAATTTGAATAGATATAAAATCTATAATACAATCTCCTTACTCCCACATCACAAAAAACAACACTACAACAACAGCAGCTCAGAAAGCAATCCCTCAGGGAAAAACTAACCGAGAGGAGAAAGAGAAGCAGGCACACAGAAAAAGAGAGAGTGTGTCTGAGCAGAGCAAGTCAAGATCTGAGGGGAACTTCTCAAAAATCTCTTAAATAAAACATCAAATAACTTTTCCTTCCCAAGTGTGTGTGAAACAGATTAATGATGGAGCAGAGAGGCATGTGAGGAGCAGATGAAGCTGTCACTGGTAAACTGTAAAGGAAGAAAAAGGTCTGCGTTGCTTGATAAAACCATGACTGGGAGGAGCACCTCCTTCTGGGACATACTGGGAAAACTTAAGTATTGCCTTGTGTTTAATCTCTGCCTGCAAATATACACAATATGATTATGTATTAAAATAGATTGTATACAAATTTTAAATATTATCTGAAGAAAACTGGGTGGTTGCTTGCTCATGCCAGGGTACTGCTATACGGTTGCTAAGGTTTTCTGTGTGGGTTGTATGCCATGTGGTTACTATGCGATGTATGTATAAAAAGGTAGGAGCTCATTTACAAAGATATCTCGTTTCAACGTACGTCTTGATTGCTCATTTCCCAGTATGGCCTCTCACCATACGACATTACTTCCCACATAACAATGCCATAGCTCCACGCGTCACTGGCCGAGGTGAATTTTCTGTAGACAATGGCCTCAGGGGCCGTCCATCGGATTGGAATCTTCCCACCCTGCAAGACAAAGCGCAGACTGAATTCCACATGTTGGATCAGAAACATAGCAGGTGATTAGCACTCAGAAAGAATAGTGTCAGGCTGTGATGACAGGAAGCATGAGGTCTGTGGGTGGCTCTTACATGCTAATCACTAATTGACTACCTTAGCGTTGATGCGCTCAATCTCTGACAGCGCGTCTCACAACGGATAGACATAATTTACTCTGTTGACAGTTCCATACACACATAAAACACAGTAAATAAATAATGCTATTTTAAATATAATCAAACCTCTGATTATCCTCTTATGTAGGTCAATGTTCAGAACTCAGCAATAAGGATTAATTGTAAAAAAAAATTTGCTCTGACAATATTTTCACTGATCCTGAGGTAAAGCATATTTTAAATGGACAAATAAATAATATTATTAATACAATTAAATTGACAAATAATACATAACTTTTTATTTAAAATGTGCATAACTTTAATAGAGATTTATAATGTTCAATAAAAGTTGTAGTGCGATTGGTATTTTAAAAACACGGACCACAATTAATGTTGCACTATTACCACCAAAGACAGGCAGTGACTTTCTGAACGTAAATTATTGTTATATTTGTAAGCAAATATGAAAGTGAAATGGGGGACAACCCCAGCACAGTATGCTAGATTGTGGTAGTCTGCTGCAAATTACCTGACCTGTACCTGACTCAAAACCAACCTTCAACATAAGAAAACTGACCCATACAAATTGTTTAGCACATTATTACTTTGGTACATCAGATGCTAAATATTATTATTATTAGTTATTCTCTGTTATTTTCCCCATAATGTTCTCCAATACAGCACACATGACATAAAACCATAACCTACTGCATTTTCTGTCAATTATACAAAGGTGCAAAATATACGTTTGATGCTCCTCACGCAACAGGTTAAATGAGAGGTGAAATAAACACAAGTGTGAATGCAGGACGATGCTATTGGTGTTGGGTTTGAAAATAAAACAGAGGCCTACTGAGAGGAAACTAATAGATACGAGGGCTAAAAGGTTCAGCATTTCCGCTCTGAAGGACATACACGAGTGGTGTAGGCCGCCTCTGGATCGTCCTCCAGCACTCTCGACAAGCCGAAGTCAGAGACCTTACACACCAGATTGCTGTTGACCAGGATGTTGCGGGCAGCTAGGTCACGATGCACATATCCCATCTCAGAGAGGTAGTGCATGCCCGAAGCGATGCCACGCAGCATGCCAACCAGCTGAATGGCTGTAAATTGGCCATCGTTTCTCTATTGGAGGGACACAGACATTTAATATCCAGAAATCTGAGTATAATACGGTGACATACGCAGGGCTAATACTTTACTAATTGTACAAACCCTCATTACAACACAAAATGTATGTGATCTCTATTGAATAATATGCTATTATATTTTGTATATTATAATACAGTATATTAACTTCCAAAGATAAAAGAACGTACCTTCAAAAAGGTGTCAAGAGATCCATTCTCCATATATTCTGTTATTATCATCACTGGTTTACCTTGCAAAAAATAAATAGGTATAATATATATATAATATATATAATATAATAAATATATAAACACAAGTATTTCAGCTTTAAGATCATTTGTGTTACCCACAGGGTTTCCACACCTATAGGCCTATGAATTTTCATGACTCCTCCAGTTTGTAATAAAAGTTTCATATGAGTACATAACAATTTACAACAACTATATTCAGTATTAAACAGAGACTGTTTCTACAAAGAGCAATTTCTAGCTGATAAAGTATTTTTAGAGCTGTCCATAACAAGGAAATAAAAACAATGTCCATGACCTTCCTTTTGACAAAGCAAATTTAACCATTTGTGGGTTTGCTGGACACAGACGGTCTTCAAGCCTATAGTCAGGCTGGTTTCATTTGCTTGTTTAAAATAAATGAATCATATTGGTGAAACCATAACAATATGCAAAAAATAGTTTGGCATTAACATTATCGTTGCTGCCATAAAAAGACATATGGGGACTTACTCTTGGTCACCACCCCCTTCAGGTGGATGATATTGGGGTGATCAAACTGACCCATGATGCTCGCCTCACCCAAGAAGTCTCTCCTCTGTTTCTCTGTGTAACCGGCTTTCAGAGTTTTGATGGCCACTGGGATTTCTCTCTTCCCCGGAAACCGCAGCAGGCCGCTGCACACCTCACCAAACTCCCCTACAACCGGGAGACAGAGCATCAATGACCCGAGGCAGGAAGGAGGCAGACAATGAAACGCCTCATTGTGTTGAGGCAGACCTCCCTCGCGAAGCATCAAAGTGTAAAGCTACTGAGGTATGAACTTGCTTCCTACTGAATGAATAGTCTTGCTGACCACACCATTATATATAGTGCGGTTACTGTAGTTACTGTATAAAAAGTTTCTTACGATGTTTATTTTATTTTCCTTGATCACAATTAATAGAATTAAATGGTATGGAATTAAATGTACTGTAGTAAAAAAAATCTGTATTTTCAGTATTCAGTAAATTCTGTATTATAAATCAGTATTTTTATCTTTTCATTTTAATAAACCTCTAAACATCAGATAAAAGAAACTAAATTGTGTAAGATTACTTATTTTCACAGAACTGACTATAGTAATAGCAGTACATTATGCGTAATTACATGCTAACCCTAAACCAAACCCTGATCTTAACTCTAACTTTTAGTAGTACATGTTGTTAGTTAATATTTCTCAGTACTTAAATGTATAATAACAATGTAACAAGGGCACCTTAAAATAAAGTGTAACCTGTTTACTGTACCCCACTGGCAATTTTATTACACTTTGCAGTAAAGTATACTGTAAGTTTGTAAAGTATACTGTAAGTGCATGGTTCATAAACGTGGAACAGAACTGTAAAATGAAGTGCTACCATTAGTTCTTGTTTAAAGCACAAACCTTTCTAAATGTTGTTTTATGCTTGTGACAAGAAAACAATTGGTCACTGAGTTACCCCTCATGTCACCAATTTATGCTGGTTACAGCATTGGCTTAAGACTTGACAGCTAGTTTAGCTACTGTATAATGGATAGGCTAAATGCATAAATTGTTTTTATAAAAGTGGGTTTACGTAAATTGTGGCATTCGATAAAACATTCAGTTCATTACATTCAATTCAACATGATTAAAACAAGAATATTTGGCAAACAATTTAAATAAAATTTCAAACATCTCATGTTATACAAATGAGTCTATTGACAACAATGTCTAAACAAAAGCATTTTATTACATGCAATATGACAGTGCGGTTAGTCCTAAAGATTGACTGGCCCAAATTGGACAAAGCAAATCATAATTCGGTGCAGTGTGAAAAAAGCCCAAAACACTTCAAACTGTGAACACTGTTTGTAACTGTTCTGGGGCCTGTTTTGTTTTACTTGTGCATAACTCACTCACCGGCTCCAATAACCCTCTCGATGGTGATACAGGAGACATCAATCTCCTTGGCAAACACATGGACAGCCTGGTTGGGGTCTTCGTAAGTGTGGGGATCGATATACGTGCGCACAGCTGGGAATTTAACTGTGGAAAATAAGTACAGATGGAATGAAGTACAGAAATTGTTGCTTTGTGGCACCTCATGGCTCTTGTAGGCATTGGATTATGTTATGTGATGCAATGTAAGCAGGCTCATGGAAGCTCATGGAAGGCCTGGGAAATGTTATTTGTGGGTCCCCTCTTGGGACTGTTCTTTTCTCCTGTGGATTCACCGCCATATTGATATATTAATACATAATAACATAAGCCAAACCCTGAAATAGACCACACTGTTCTGTTGGGTAATTGGTTTGTTGGTAGCCTAATGGTTAGAAAATAGGGCAGGTGACTTCATTGACAGGTCCTACAATATATTTCAATCATTGTATTGTATATTTCCATACAATGATTGTTATATACAAGCAAGCTGTGCTAGTTTCTATTAGATTTGTGCTTTTTCACATAGTTCACAAGAAAAGTGATGCTTGCAATTACCAGTAACAATTTTAAACATTAAACTGAATTTTAACCAAAATATTCCCAAATCAGTATAATAATCAACAGATAATAACTGCATTATCAATAAAAATTAAAGACAGGAATCGACTCCAATGTTGTCGGCTCCAATCAACTCCCATTTTTAAATATGAGATGGGCGGGTAAAGTGAAACCTATGGGTGGAACACCAGAGTGATTCCACGTGCATCTCCGTGCAGTTTGCTGATTCTGAGGTTTGAGACAATGATGGAAAAAAAGTCATTTCCAAACTACTCAACAGTGTGCCAGTTTTTCAGCTTGTTCATAATGTCTATTTACGTTATAGTTGTATCCGTGTGTCTCCTTGATTTTTTATTCATGCTCTTGCATGTTGAACTAAATGCATCTCGTTTCTATTTAACATGGAAATAAGTGCTGTCGGTAAAATTAAGTAATGGTAGCAACCAGTGAATGATGTTGGTGTTGATAGTTTTAGGGTACTATCATGATGTGTTTCTAAATTAGACTAATTTAGTCAGCACTTAAAAGTGTGCTGTTTTATTTTCCTGCTTCTTGTAGTGTTTCTGTACTTTGTGTTGTAAAGATTAGTGTGCAATAGGGACTGCTATTTTATATTCATATTCCCGACCATGTTTAATATAAAGTAGATGAAGTCGAGGAGTCGATTCCACTGACCCCAAAAATGGAAGTCGAGAGTTGGATTTGACTCCAAAAAACCTGAAATCGAACACAATCAGTGTTTTTATTTATCATAAAGAGGAAAATAACCAATTTTTTTCTGTATATTGTGATATAACAACATATAAAACTAAATTAATAAAATAAACTTTAAACGCTGGAAAAATGCTGGAAATAAACATTCATGAGCTCACGTCACAGTCACTAGAGTGTATGATAATCTGACACTAGCCTCATGTGCTCTGAGTGAACCTGAATGTGTCTGTCTTTCTCTTAGACTTACTGTGACCATTGTGGAAGTGCATCTTCTCCTCATCTGCATCCTGCTTGGCTTTGCTGTATCCACAGCGTCTGAAAGAAGAAAGAAGGCCTGTGTTTGTTTTATTCACCACAAACTTTACAAAGAGATTTCTCTCATAAGATATACAAATCAATTTAGCATGAGAGAGCATAACGGCCACATAGAGGGAATTATGGGCACATTTACAGTTCTGTTCACTGGCCACAGTTCTACAGTGGGAAAAATCACCCCCAACTATCATTTGCAGTGCCACTAATTAAATGTGGCTGATAGATAAAGGCGGGCTGGTAAACAGTGGAACTCAACCGGATGTTTTTATTTGCTCTCAGCACACAAGCAGACACTAGAGATAGATAGAGCCATAGATAACATATACACACATGCAATATAAAAGCAGTCTTAAGTGAATGTGTTGCATCACTGTTTCATCTGTCAGCAGTGTGTGTGTGTGTGTGTGCGCGCCCACAACACTGGGCCACTCGAGCATTTGAGTGAGTGCTGTGATGACCCAGTGGTGTTTCAGGATCTGTAAAGAAGAACAGCAGAAATGGGGCTTTTATCTACTACAGAACTGGGATACACATGACAGAGTAAAACTGGTATAATCTGATGTTGAGTACATAATAACTGTGTGTTTTCTTTCTTTTAATTTGATCACTATAACACTGCCACAATTATTGTTTCTATTTAACTATCATCAAACTATTTTAAGTGTAAACTTATAATACGTTTTGATTTAAACAGGAAAATACTACAACATAACCACACACCCATGCTGGTCTTGTGTGTTGTTTATTTGTTTTTAACAGTGTGGCTTATAAGTGCAGTGATGATCAGATGGAGCTCACCATTCCTGTAAATGAATAAAGATGCTAGCTAGTTGAGTTATAATATAATATTGCCTGATGTCTGTCAACTGTTACGCAAGTGTTATTCTGTCAACTGTTATGCTTTTAATATCACATGTAAACAATCAGTTTTAGGTACTATAGTTGAAAAGCTTTCTGCCATCTTTTCCTGTCTGAGGTTTCTATGATGACTACCCATTAAAAGAAAAGCTTATCTGACCTCTCACTGGATATATTTTATGGTCATGACTGGAATTAGTCGTCTTGTTCTTGTGATTTTGCAATATTGACCAAACTTATGTTAGGGTTAAACTGTGATATTTGATATTTCAATATTCATTTGTTGTATGTGCTTATGTGTTTGTCCTAACATAACATGAGGCTGTGAGTAATTATGACCACAAAAGCATGAGAGACATAATAATATCTGAAAGTATTCTGTCACATATTCCTTTATCCAACATTATACACAAAAAAGATTAAAATGATTGCTGTCTCTCCACCACTCCCAAAGCAAAATGCAACAATAAATGTGTGATCAACATGGTAATCAATGCACATGGTGCATTAATATTTACTAAAGAATGCTGCAAATAGTCACTGTTGCTGTTTCTCTTTCATTCAGACTGGTTGATTGCACAGATTTGTTTGGAACTATTGAGAGCTACATGAATTAAAGTGTGTTGAACCTTTTTTCAACACCTCTGCAACACGCCTGCGTGGATGTTTATAGCACTCTCAAAGACCTCGATTAGCTGCTTCAGGTGGGCTTCTTTAAGGTTGGAGCTAAACTCTGCAGGTCTGTGGACCTCTTTGAAGACCTGTGTATGTTTGGCTACCGTACTCTACTGCAGCATGCAGTATGAGGGCTATTGTGCATAGTATGGCAGTATAGTATGTACAGAAAGCTATTCTGTGCACGTTAGGAATGATATATACAAATTACCTACAACATTAGCCAAAATGTGCAGTAGATACTGCAGTATACTGTTAGCAGGCAGCATACAGTAGCTAAATATTAAGGAACGAAATGCGCAGTACACTAAAATTTGAACTTGGAACACTTTTTCCAGCATCTGTTTTTTTACATGTTCTGTGTACTTTCTATAGTAATAACAGTTAATCATACATAATTACATTTAACTAACCATAAACTAAACCCTAATCATAGCCCCATAGTAAGTATGTGGTTAATATTATTATTTATGAATATTAAGTGTAACCTAAACCTAAAGTGAAACCTAAATATCATTTACGGATGCTTGTGTGTGTGTGTGTGTGTGTGTGTGTGTAATCCTGTGGGATTACATTGTATAGCTCCAGCCCCAGAGGAGGTATTCATGTCTCTCTCCACTACAGCAAAGCTGATGAGTTAAAGTCTATAAGTCTTTACTTAACTGGAACATGGTCTGCATATTAAAAGGCACTTGCTTTTTATGATGCTCTTGCTCTTTTGAAATAACAAGAGTTTTTCTGACACTAGTTTTCTATTCTTTATGCTCACACTTTACATAACTGTATATTTAACATGAAATATTCTTACTGGCTTGTGCTTAGTCATTGACAATTGAGCTTAATTAAGTCTGAATCATTAGACAGTGAGCTAGATTAGATATAAATTAAATTCAATTAGTTTCTATAATACCTTTTTCCTAGCTATTTCACTCTGTCCTACCTTTAATACTGGTAATTTATGAAAGACAACATACATTGAAGAGTAATATTTCAGTAAGTATAACCTAGTTTAATTCTTGAACTAATCTCCTCGTTTCAACCCAGAATCTTTACATCACTTTTAAATCACTACAGCTGTAGTCCCATGACAGCTACGCTAACAGCCCTTTCCAGTAGGCGCTCGTTCTACAGACAGCTTTTTGTAATAGCCTTCTGATGAAGTCTTGACCTGGTAAGGCCAAGAAGGCCATTAACAACTCTGATTGCTTTCTGCAGAAGAGCGTGCTTCAAAACCATCCGAGTGACATGAAAGGTGACAGAAGTGTCAAGGCTGTGGCCCTATGATACATTGATATACACTTTTAGAGTAATTGCTTCAAACCATTGTGCCCTTGGGTGACTTCCTAACCTCTGCTTAAACAATTGAAACTGCCTTTTCAAGTGGCAATCTTGAGGGTTGTTAGCGATTCTGCCCCCGGTGATATCTTTTTTTGAGCTCCTCACCTCGTGTCAATCGTAAATCTCAACATGAACTTGACAAGTGTCAAATTAAAGGCTGTGGCTCTGGTCAAAGGTTAAGGACAGTCTTCAACTGTCTGATTTTTTTAAAGGAACAAAGGTTCAGGTTTTGGTTGGTTAGCATGGGCTAGTTAGCTGCTGCTTGTAGATGTCTTTCAAAGGTATTTTGACAAAATATTAAAACGGCAAGATATCCATCAGTAATAAATTACCATATTTGAGTATTTTCAGTCATTTTTGGGGGTCAAAAAAATGTAAAATGACCTTTTTCCTGTCTGCTTGCTTTAAAATAACATCTCTTACCAGGCTTGTGTTCGTTCGATGAGTCATGATACTATTTTCATGCGGCTCCAGAGTGACTACATAGCCTTCACGGCTCAGGTGATTGGCTCAAAAGTACCAATGAGCAAAAATGGCAGCGTGCAAGGTCACATACTTATGGTGCTGTATGTGGCAGGCAACTGCCATTGAAATAAATGGTAATGCTTACAGTATTATAGATCATCTGGGTCAAAAACAGTTTTTTCAGAGAATGGAGATGTTTTGCTGTCACATTAACATCTCCAAATTATGCTCCTGACAATATCTCCATTAATTCAATATTTCATCTACTTTGAATAAACTTTACATTTCATGCAGGCAAACATTAGATAGAAATAGTACTTCAGTGTAATTCCTTTAAATTAATACTGTAGATCTCTGTATGTTTCTGTATGTTGGTGAGGATAATAGCAAACATTACTGTCTCATTATTTTTGCTATTGTGCCAAAGCAGAATAGGAGTGTGTATGAAACAGGATATTGCTGTTGGCTCCTCATTGTGCTGTACCATTGTGTTTGGTGATCAATAAAACAAATCTCCTGCTGCTGTTTACATAAAAGAGCGAGTGGGATTATATTTTTCCCACTGTATAACTGTGGCCAGTGAACAGAACTGTAGATGTGCCCATAATTCCCTCTATGTGGCTGTTATGCTCTCTCATGCTAAATTGATTTGATTTGTATTTCATTTTCCATTTAAATAAGGTGGCGGTAATGTAAACAACATCACTAATTCATTGCATTGTAGCAGAAAAATAACTATTAAATGCTATAAAAGAAATATCGTTAGTTATATTTCTATGACCTCTCTATGACATTTCTGCAGTGTGTGGTTACTGTGGAAAAAATAATAATAAAAAAATAAAAATATAATAAGGTGTATATAGGTCTAGCTAAATACTACAACAATCAAGTCATTAATAATTCATGAATATGCAATCAAATTCAAAGTTTAAGAAGCTTATAAAATCTTGACTAGCTCTGTTTAATTGTTATTAATTAATTAATTTATTTGATGGCTAATTTTAAATAATCACAGTTTTAATTCAGTACCGATTAGCAGCAAAGAAAAGAAAATAAACTGTGACAGTATCTCATGAATACTGTAATAAAATTATTAACTCGATTTTATCAAACACACACCAAACAAAGAATGTTGTTGTATTGTGATCAATATACTGCAGTAATTTTGCAAAGGTTGATGTATGTTTTTCATAAACATTTTGTTTGATATTTACAGTAGATTATACTGTACCTTTATAATATTATAAGATTAAAGAAAAATGTGTGAAATGACAGATTGACCTTTAAACTTTATATATATATATATATATGATTATATATGAATCAGATCTGTTCCTACCTGCCACTCATGAAGAAACCTGTGACCAGTGCAATTAGGATAATGCCCACAGTAACAGCTACAGCGACAACTGGCACCTGACCCTGTTCACTGGATGCCACTACTGCTATGACAGAGAGGAAAGAAGGACATGGGGAAGAGTCAAGGGTTTATTACAAACTCTTCTGTTATATTTCATATCAATCAATACATAGTTTCTTCATCATTCATCAGCCTAGCCAACATATACTCTACACAACATGAATGCAGCTATGCTATGCATGCTTGATTTTACATTTTATTCCCTAATGAGTCAGATGCAAATTTATAACACACTTATGGCATTTTCACTATTACCACAGGAGATTAGCATGAAATGTCTGTCCAGATCTGATTTTGGTTCTTTCAGGTTCTTTATTGTCATGGCTGAGCAAGTTAGTTGTGAAATGTGTAGTCTATAGCTAGTTACCATACCAACAATAATGCATGTTATGTTCACAAAGCATTAAGCCGGGCATACATTGTGCGATTTCTATCTGAATTTGAGACAACTTCTGAGTCGTATGACTCTCTTTTGAGTTGGGCTGAATTTCAGCTTTGCTGTTTGTCGTGCAGTGTACAGGGAGAAATAAGAGGCGATTAACCTCTCCTGACCGGCAAATGGATGGTTGGATGAATTTCTGACATGTCCGAAATTTCGCTCACCCCTCGTGAGGGTATCACGCTATTGAAGCAGAGCTAGGAACCAATTGCTTTAGGTTCAGTTTTTCCCTCACTGCACCAAAACAAAAATTATACCGTAGCAACACAGGAAAAGCATACTTTTCATCTTCTGAAGCAGATGCATACTTTCAGGTTCAGGGGTCAAACATGTTTTTATTGTGGCTCTTATGATTAAAACCACATACTAGGGCCTATGTGCTCCTGTTTACTTAACCTTGCCTTCATATAGCCAGTGTACATCTGTACAGTCTGTTCTGATAACTGATGGAGAACCAGGCAGTTGTTCTTTTCAGTCCTTCTTTAATTAAACTGCTTTGTATTAGTTCCCAAGGATGTATTAAAGGACATAAGCCTCTGTTTATGCAATAATCAATTGAGACGTACTCTTGCGTGTGTCACTCATTTGGTTCTTCCAGCGCTGTAAAGAGACAGAGATTGCTGCAGATCTACTTGTGATAGAAGACTGTTAGAAGGGAGTGCACGATAAATAAAATATCTAACACATTTATTTCACACACACAGTGGGCGGTTAAGTCCACAGTTCGACAGACTGTGTAGTGTGAGCGCATAAATCATAACCTTTTTGCTTAAGATTGCATGAAATTTTACTTTTTTTTAGAAAGATCTTACTGACTTTAGTCAAGCTTTTGTATCTGCTCATATTCTGGCCTAAGGCTGCTTACCTGCGTTGTAACAGTTAACATAATTAACATGGTAAATTCAGCTAATGAATTCATTAACATACAGATGTCACCTGAAGTGTGATCGCATCATTTATGTGCATTATCATGTAAGTAATGCCAACTTACAATAAGGGCCGGTTTCAAATTCAAAATGACGACTGAATCCTCCGTAGCCCGCGGAGGTACGTGCTCGGATTTGAAAGATGTACGCTGAGGATGCTTTCAGACCGTCCACTACAATGTCCGTCTCCTTTGACTTTACAATCGTGTAGCTGCTTTCCTGATCCTTTAGAGCACCCGGAAGAAAAGGACAAAAGTCATTAGAAAAATGAGAGATAAGGTCCTTAAATCCCATGAGAGACCAGCAAAGTGTGTGTGCTGGGGACAGTAGACAGGATCAGTTTCACATTCCTCATTGTTTTAAAACCCTGTGTTAAGTGCTCTGTCCATTAGCTTCCATATAAGTGGCTGTGGGTCATCATAGCTTTTTTGCTTCTAAGTGCCTCATATCAGTGTTTCCTAAATCGGTCCCAAACACAGAGGTAGTTAGTTTTTAGTGGTATCAGTAATCAGTAAAAGCTGCAAGGTGAGGTGGCAATCAGAAATGGTGATCAGAGGGGGATGTTGTTTCAGCCTTTGTGAGGGCCTTTGTAAAATGTAGCAAGGGCGTGTTTTTTGGGACTTAAAGGATCTGCAGTTACCTTCTCAAAATACTTAATCTCGTACTCCAGTATAATGCCATTAGGTCGGTTGGGTTCCTGCCAGGACAAGGCGATGCTGTTCTTGGCTGTCTGGCCCTTCTTCACCACAGTTATAGGAGATGGGGCTGAGAACACAAAGAGTTACATTCACTTTTACCTTAAAGCAGAAAAGATATTTTCTTGCATGATGCAGGAAGCCCTGATGACGTGTGCTGTGATTACCATTTGCAAGTTTCCAGGTCTATATGCTTGAGCCTAATTTGTGATAAGCCCATCCTCTTAACTTTTCTTTATTAAATGATGATATCATATTGTGTGAGATACTTTAATGTACTTTATTCTGTGCAAGGAAAAGAAAGTTCATAAATGCGAAATATTATAGTATATTCTTACTGGAGGTCTAGACAGAACTGTCTGAGGTCTTTTATCTTTGTTAGCTGACCAATTTGACAAATTGCTGTGAACATGGATTCAGGCAATGACATAATGTTTATGCAGTCTAATTACTGCCAGAAAAGATTGATGATGAAATATGTCTTGATTTACCTCATTCTCATGAAAGTCTACACATTAAACTTCTACAAACATAAAATATGTTTGTAGTGCATAGAATTTAGAATTTAAAACATTAAACGTTTCGATTGACATTGTCCATGTCTTTAGAAAACATTCATTTAAAATGAAATTTACTCCAGGAGTAAAATTCTGTCACAATGCTAGAGTGTGGTGGGTTGTGAGTTGCCTCTAGGTTGCTAAGGTGTTCTGGTGTTCTAGGCCATAACTATATGGTTGGAACAGTGTTGCTTAGTTAAAAAGTACAACCTTAAGTCTTTTTTGATACTCTTTATGTCTTTATGATGCCACTTGATAAGCCTTGAATGTGTATTTCAACTGAAGTCTACTTCTTTGTCCAGTTTAAAATTGCTTAGAAAAGTAACAGCACACTTCTCCTCAAAAAGCCATACAATGTATTTGACCTGAGGCATCATTCATGTGTGCAACAAAGTTTTATACTCAGAGGTTTGTTTAAATCATAACGATCAAAGTGATACTTGCCTAATTCTGTTCCTATTACATGTTATTCCTATTCGTATTACAAATTAATTTTTTTAAATAGTTTAAACGAGGTGCACTTGTTGTAATAGTACTTTAGACAGCACTTTGTAATTAGTAAATATTATTGGAGATTTTCATAAAATCTCATAAAACCATCATCCTATTTACAATATATGCCTCAGAGTAAAACTTGAAATTCAATTGTTGATTTCCTTTTCTCTCTTCTTACCTTTCATCCCATACATCTGTGTTTGTGTCATGTGTCAACACATATGAAATGCTGCAATCAAACCCATCTTTACATTCCTTGAACAGAAGTGTCGGACTGTGTCCATGAGATAAAGAGCTTTTAAGTTCGCTCGACGATCGCTCAGGCACTGATCCAATAGCTCAAAAGAGGCCAATGATAGAAAAGTCTGTTTTTATCATCCTCTTCTTCACAAGCAAAGAGTAACTGTATCCTTTCTGTCCAAACAAAACTGTAATCATTCCTATCTTAAAAGCCTGAAACTGTATACTTGGCAACCTGATCCGCAGGCGACAGGAAAAGAGCGATATTGTGGAGGGAGGATGGTCCACTTATACGGTCTGGCAGCCTGTTAAATATTTGACTCTCAGTCAAGTGGGAGACATGGTCCTTTGTGTTACTGACTCTTAATAATCCTTCAGGTCAGCCTAGGGAATTTATCATCTGTAGCAGTGATAGAATAAAACAAAAGCCTCAGCAGGGGGTCCTTCAACAACACAATCATGGGGTGTGACAGTGCTAATATAAGTAGGCCCACACAGAATCTACACTTAGGGTGTACTCACACTAGGCACGGTTGCCGTGAACCGGGCCCGAGTACGATTGTCCCCCCTCCCCACTCCCCCACTGGCCTGCACTCACATAGAGTTT
>JAZGTJ010006631.1:0-24483 GCA_036877575.1 Botia almorhae | reverse complement strand
ATTCTAAATAGACCGCAGACTCTGAGCTGAAAGCCGGATGACAGCCTTTATTGTTGGAGTGGAATAGATTTTAGCGCATCTACTTTACTCATTATAAATTCTGGAGAAGTGAACAGTTCCTACACCTTTGCTTTCTGACAATTTGATATGCTTGTCAAATGTCAGAATACATTTCAAATGTCTTTTTCCTTCTTTCCTGAAATAATTTCAATCAGATATACAACCAGCCGTCTGGATCACATACAGGATTAAGCAAGTGTACCTTCTATTCTGTCTTGAAAGGCTGGGCTTCTTCCTGAATCTGTCACCCAACCTGGTGGTTGAGTTCTGCATTAGTGTCAACTTGATTTCTTGGTGAAGACACAGCCTGTGGAGGTGTGGAAGGCCCAAATCAAGAGGGGACTGCCATATGTGGATGCTCAATCGATGTGAGACTGTGGAACACAGAAAAAGATTGACAGCATCAGAAATAAAAAGTTGGGGCAAGAATGCGAGCCATGGATATGGATTGATCTTTATAGGAGGAAAGCTACAGAGAAGATGAGTTCAAGTTAAGGTCCTTTGTTATGAGCTTTGAGGGCACTTAGATGACAAGTACAGTAAAACTCCACTTACCTGTCTTCAGAGAATATTCAAAATCAATATTTCTCAAAGAACGCAGGATATCTGACAAGAGAATTCAGCAGTTGTGACATACTGAAATAATTTCCTCAGTGGCACTGACTAAATGACCTTCACAAGGGTAGAGAATATAGCTAGTTACTGTATATTGGTTTGGTAGTGTACCATTCACAGATCAATACCAAAATACCAATACACTCTGTGATGTCATTAACCTTGAGTGAGCACCAAACAGTGTTGTGCTTTAAAACTTTGTTCCGGATCGTGTGCGGTCTGTATTTTTGTTGCAAAGTTTACCTTTAGTTGCTTTTGACCCAACGACATCATATTGAATTAACATCTCTGCTTTGATTTCCATAAACAGTGCAGGGTAAACGTGTCATCCACGATAGAATGTTCTGATTGGCTCACAGCAGACTTTTACGTTACCACATTCGGTGAGTTTACTGGTTTTTCTATTCTGTGTTCACACATAGCACCTTACCGGTAAATTACTGGTAATGTTACAATTTTTCTTACTGGTAACATAATATTTTGTTGTTCAATGAAGCTATATATTTCAGCCATTAAAAACACATCTTTATTTTGAAATAACTAGCCACAAACCTCGTCAGAAAGCTTCTTTAATTAAGTCCATTAGGGCATTAACCTCACTCTAAGAACATTTGTTTGTCTTACAAATCTTTGTGCACAGATGTATATATATTAAGTATGATTGGAAAATAAGCTGCCTGCTTAATACAGCAACAGTCTAAACCACACATCTCTGCCTCAGGGTTCTTCAGTACTAGATACTTTTTATTCGTTTATATACTTAATTGTTTCCTTTTTACGTTCTAAACGAATCACATGGTCTTTTAAAAGTTCTGTTGGAACGTCTAGTGAAGTGACCAAGTTTAGTCATTAGAACTTCAGAGGGCTCTAGACAGAAGTTCTGAGTTTCTAATATCGCTCATTAGGATTCATCAGGCTTGGATTAGACAAAGTAACCACAAGCCATGAGACTAATAGGCTGATAGTGATGTGACAAGCCAGCCATTATGACATTCCCATTGCACAGAATATGATTGTAACAACAGCAGGGGCCATGAGTACATTGCTGTATTCATGCTGTCATTTCTTATTTTCTTTCTGGGGTTAAAACAATTTGTACTTTCGTTCAGAGCTGAACACTCCTTATCCAATATATAACTGGAATTAATAATTCGTCTTGCCTTTATCTTTATAAAAATGTAACATCAAATGGCATATTACAAAACAATTGAAATGGAAAACAATGATCCATTGTTTAGCTGTTGGAATTATTAGTTCTTATACTGTTGCAATAATGCTCTGAAATCTTTGAGCATTGGTTGCTAGGTTGGTAAACACTGCAAGAAGGCTGAGAATGTTTACAGAAATGATCCACAATATCTTTATGCTCTGTGATTCCATTGAAAATCTAATGGTATAATTGGGGAGAAAAGGCAAAAGGTTTCAAAATAAAGAAAGAGACAGCGCGAAAGAAAGATAGGAAGGGAGAGAGCTGTGGAAAAAAAGACAATTTTATGGTCCGATTGCTTTGATGACTCAAAGCTGACCTGTGCTTTGCTGGCATGAGAGGCAAATAATTCAAGTCTTTTAAATTTAGAACACAGCACCTGCTATTAAGACTGTCATAAGAGCTGCCTGCAAATCCACTGAAATTATTATATTGTAAATATATATAACTACTGTATAGTATTTTGAGAACATCCCATGTTCTGCTAGCTTTACAATTCATTTCAGTTTTTATTTTAATTTCAAAGACTTAGTACTTAATCTAATTTTATGTGGGGTTATGGCAATAGATTTTGTTTTGAGCCTGTGTAATATTTTTATTACATGCATATGGATAAAGCGGATTTTGGTTACTGGTTTTTGGTAACTATAATCACAATAAAAGACAAGCCATGATGTGGGTCAGACATATTGTTTTAAACAGTTAAAAAATAACTGTGCTTACTGCTCAGATCTCCACGTAAACTTTGGGTAAGGTCAAGCAGTTCTGGACGCCATTGTACACAGTGCAGGGGTAAAGCAGTCTGGAAATTATTTTAATAGGCAAGCTTTCTAAACATTTAAGCATGACTGTTTGTCTCTACTGCTGTGTCTGCAACCAATAAAAGACATTCATCATTCATCTTGTGTGACAGTTCGTGAGAGGCTTGGTGTATTTGTGTGATTGTGGATGAAGCGTTTTGTGTGTCCTTGGTCTTTTTTAACACTTTTGTGCCCAGAGATGCTTTGATGGTGTTTTGATTTGAAAGACCTCTGCATGGGCACACATGGTCACACTATTTATTGGCTTTATTCTAAAACTACACAAACAGTTGAGATGGTTTTCACTGTAAAGAATAGGAGCGAAGATGGATGGCGGATGGACCATCTTGAACCGTTTTCTGTTTGATCTGATTCAGTGATCATTACCTTATCCTCTCCAGGTGTCCAGTTTACACACACAGACTTTTGCAGAGTAACGATTATGGTCTTTGCTGTTATGGCAAAGACGCACAGAGACATGGCCAGTGACCTTTTTAACTGTCAGACTTTGTAAAGCTCCATTTGTTTCTGCTATATCTTTCCTGGATGCTGACAGAGAATGGGTGCATGTTTGAATGTGTTTCACCTCTGGAAACATCTGCATGTCAACCTTCATGTTCTTACTGATGTTCAACTTCATGTTCTTAGAACATGTTTTTTGTTCTAAAAAACTTGGACTTTACATATTGAAGGTCCCCAAATCAGTTTTTTTTTATTCAAAAATAGATTTTTATTGGTAGCAATCTTTACAAATTATGCTCTGAAACAAAAAAAAAACCTGGCCACAGAATTTATATTAAATAGATATTAAACGTTAAGGGATAAGAGAATTTCCAATAAAATTAAGCACAAAAATAAAAATAAATAAAAGGAAAGGGGGCATTAGGAAAAACAAAATTTACATTAAAAATTCTTGTAGCGTAAAAATTTTTATGCCGCATGAGGTACACCAATGACCATGGCATTTTATCTTTGTATGTTTAAAACAAGCTATGTGAAATCAGTAGCCTCATACAGAGCATTAAAAAAGTCCATGCCAGGAAGTGACCTGTCAGAAGCTGTAATGGCTGCCCACAGCATCTCCAGCAGAGACACTTGTTATTTGTCACCTATATGTGCTTCCTCGGCTCCTCTTCACCCCCTACATTAACTTATCGATTCTCCTTTATTCTTGCCATGATTTGACTTGAAATGAAGCAATGACTGGCTCAAGTTGTCACTCACTCCATATGGACTGTCTAGCTGATTCATTTTTACCTGTTCACTTATATGCAGATCAGCCTAAATAAGTCATCAGCTCTGTAGTATCGCAAATTCTGCAGAAAGCATTGCATATTATACATTAATAAAGAATTGCCTTTTATTGCAATGATAATAGATCTGTTGGGTAAGCAGAAGTGATTCAGGTTTTCGGCTAATAATGGAATGGGTGTGGATGATAATGTTAGGATGGCAATATTGTGAACAGTCATCTCTGATAGATGGCAAGATTTGATCTCAACATTTTCTCACGCCAAAAGACGCCAAGAGGTCTAATTCAAAGTAGGACATGCCTAATGAGTGCAAGGCATGTCATGAGGCATGTGCTGTTGGTCAGTTTTTTTAACAAAAGTTTAAAAAATTAATACTTTTGATGTCCTATTTTGTAGTATTTGTTTTGGTTTAGTTTTGTTCTGTTTGTACTGATAATTTTCTCTTTCTAATTTTTTGAATCACTGCTCTTGGTGAAAAATGACAACTTGTATTTATCCAAGAGCACGGCTAAAAATTAAGCCATTAGCCATTAGCCTGTCATCTCATTCATTTTCAAGTGTAAACTACATTGCAAAACAGACATATAAAAATACATGGTTGTGTTGACAGCATTTTGACACACTGTGTGGTTTTATACATGAAATATTGTAATATCACAGCAACAACCCACCTACCATTGTAAATATTGTGATTAAATAATAGGCTATGTAATGGAAATATTTACTGTTGTGCATTCTTGTTCAGCTGTTTTGAATATTGATGTTTGGAATTTAATTGGCATGTTTCCATTGTTAATCTGTCAGGTCCTCAAATTGTTATTTTTCTGTAGTCCAGTTTGTTATTGAAAATAAATCCCCAGATAATACGCTGGAGGAGAGGCTACAAAGGTTAGAGCTTCACATTAATGTCAATGTTAAAAGGCAGCAACTATATCATACTAGAATTGCTATATAACTATATTATATAGTTATATAGTATTATATAGTATAGAACTATAATCCAACTTGTAATATCTCTGCCCTGTTTTAATTTCCTGTTCTGTATTCCAATAGTCCAAATGGGGGAAATTTAAGCTTGAGCTTTTAGGAATTTGTATGATATCTTAAAACTGCTGACAAAATGAACAGAATAATTGGTTTAGCAAATTCACAAACCCTCGAGCCCCTCATTACAAGCCAAATCGTGTTACCTGTATCATGCAAAGATTATATGGGTTTGTGAATTTGCTAAATCAATTATTCTGTTAATTTTGTCAGCAGTGTTAAGATATCATACAAATTCCTAAAAGCTCATTTATATTTTGTTTGATTTGTTTGATTTTGATTGTTCTTAGAAATAAATTTTCCCTTTAAATCTTTGCATCACTGTACTGTATATTCTTAGGGACATTTGACTATTTATTCTCTAAAGGGGAAAATGTATTGTATTGTGGAGCACTCCACAATACATGCCCTGAAATAAAATCAAGTCTTAAGTGTTTTGAAAATCAGTAACTGACTAATGACAGCTGGTGACAGTTTAAATATTAAATTTGTTGTTTTTCACCCATTGTTTTGTTGAAAGGGGCTTTTTAAATGTTTGTCAACAAATAGTTTCTAAGTTTAATTTAGTTATAATATATAGGTCTATTGTGATTTTCAATGGGCCAGGTCTTAATCTATGTATATGCTTCTACAGTATATAGTTTTTAGAAGACATAGCTGTTGCTGGTATGCCCTTTCTGTGGTCTGCAAGGTTGCTGTAATTATGATACACCAGGGATTGTTATTATTCATATTTTCTGGCATGAAAAATTGCTTCCAAACCACTTGTCGGCCGCGTACAATGAGCGGCAGAAAAGTGCCTATCATCTCCATCATCATCAAACACTCCAGAGGATCCTCTGCCTATCTTCAGGCAAAAGAAGGTCAACACATAGTGTGTACTCTGAAGGGCCTGTTAATGCATTTTAAAGGCGCAGGACATTCAACAGACAAAAAAAAGTCAAAATTATATATTTTGTTCACCGCTCAAATATTTGTGGTCTCAGCATGCGTGATCTAGTACAGACATCGTGACTGTAAACTATAAAGTGAGCGACACGCATTCCAAGCGCTGATTTTTAGAAGCCCTTAACAGGAAAGTTCCTGTAGGTCAACAAAAAGCCTACTGTCAGTAAGCAATGCTAACTGCCTGAAGCCTTCTCGCTAAGACACAGCGGCATTATGCCACAAGAAAAAGAGGAAGAAAGATTACAATTGTGTTCTGCAGCTGCGCGGAATTAATGCATTTGCGATTGGTTTCAGTTGAGTCAAAGAAAGCCGTTCATCAGGGCTTTGCTCATATTTCATGTTGTCACCCTTTGTGGCTGACATCAGTGAAAATTAACATATTCAGAGTTGTCCTGAATGCTTAGCAAGTGATTGATAAGATAAATCAGCTGAGGAGGTTTAAATGCTGCTCAGAGAACAGCTGTAATCCCAGGCATGTAACTTTTATTCTTACTTTTTCTTGCCTCTCTTTTTTCAAATACTACAACAAAGAAAAAGTAACAATAATAATCATAAACTTTTAAATTGTGGTATCCCTCTGCAAAGTTGTATGTGAAGTAAGTGGTGAGCGTGACATGGGAATCAGTACGGCAAATAAGGTATTGCTGCAAAAAAAACCCAATAAATAAATTAATGAATCATCAGATGAATCAAATCATCTAAAAAATAATAATGTTCATAAAAAAACCCTGAATACAAATAAACTGGGAAAAAATATCTGGAATATCAAAATATAGATCAAAATAATTTTAGGGACAAAGATTAATTTTATATTTAAATAAATTGGAGTTTCTTTTAATATATAATTAAAACTTTTTTGTTTTGTAAATTCCATTAGCAAAATGGAATAATTAATCTATTATAACCTAAAACTATTCCTGTTACATTCTACAGTCCTATTAATTCTGTGGTTCTGTTTAGTGGCTGGCACTCAGATTTACAACTTGGTGCTAATTACAGCAGAAATGTAAAAGTTTTGTGATGAGTATATCAGGGACAGCAGCTCCATCCTGGATTGTTTTAATACCTGTGTGTTTGGGTTGTATTGATTGCTAGCGTAGCTTTTAGCGGTTGAAAGATAAATGATCGTGAGCACAATGGTTAGCAGGTGTTCTAGTTACTAATGTGAATGATGCAGAATTTTTTACTGATCAATACTAAACATGTGGTGTATCTGACCTGCGACCCTGTCATTGACAATTATATTTCAAAAACCGACCACAGCAGGCAAATAAACGGATCATAGCAAACAAATCACACAGTACACGAGTGCAGATAAACTTCTGTCTGATCTGAGTGCAATGCAAAAAATACAAATGTAAAAAGTTTAGAGGATAACTGAGAATAAAAATGGAAATAGTTATAATAAAAAAGTTATTTGGATGACTCTCCAAAAATCGTGTCTGTGCGAACTCTCAGTCCTGAGTATGGACAGGTGTGGAGGTGATCTTTGTTTTCCCGTTATACCAGAAAAGCTGTTCTCTCCACATGAACACTTTACCAGCTTATGTTAATAGCTTTGTGGATTCACACATAGTGTTTATCATGTTACTGTTCTTTTTTAAATGTGCTCCATTTTATTTGTGCAGTGTAAATTTTAGCAATTTTAGTACACAGACTTAAAGAACAATCCTAATTATTTCCCAATAAAGTAATCAATTAATGAATCAATAAAACACATACCTAGTTGTACACAGACGCATATCCACTTGAATGTCAAGAACTCCTAACTACTAATAATGCACAATAATAATCAAAACCTGAATAATTCTGCTGGCGGTATTCAGAGGAAAGAAGAGTAGTGTGCCATATGCTTTGTTATAAATGAACATTACCAAAGATGATTAGAAAAATAGAGAAAAAATAACAATGTCCTGCATAGCAAAATGTAGCATCTTTAGTTAGGCTATTTATGCAGGCACAAATCAGGCAAGGCTGATTATGATTATGATGTTAAGAGGTTAAAGGTCATTTAGGACAAGGGATCTTGGTTTACCATTATGAGTAAAATGAATTCATATCTTAAATATATTACAGAGACTTTGCAGGTGCATTTAAGGATAACGTACATAGATATGCAAATATTCATATAAATGCCAAGCTTATGAAATGTTAACGACTCCCACAATGTCATTGCAATGGTTAGGATCCCACCAGTCATATCATCTCTCTTTTTTTTTTGTTCTTATCTCCAGTGTACATATTTTATGTGTGTTTCTGTCTTTTACGGTATAAAATGGTGGAATTTAAAGCAGCTATTAAGAGTGGATTCTAAATCTCTCATGAAATGTAGCTTTATCTTACCGTTAAATGATAATATTAAGCCTAACTGAAGCTATACATCTAACTGAATGTTGTCGTGTTTCTGGATGTTGACTGAACGCATCGCAGAGTGAATTTTCCTTGCAATGCCCTTCGATTAAAACAAAGTAAAGGGCATGAGAGAAAAGACACACATTTAAGGGACAGAACAACAAGATTAGATGAATGCCACCAAGTCTTCAGAACGGTGCATCTCTTTTCAGTAATGTGTTTCTTTGTAGAGCTTATTCAACTTCCTTTAGAAAACCAAAAGCATTATAGAAACAGTCCTTTGGATGGCATATGAAGAGGGAATAATCAATGACAGGCACAAAGCTTAGGTGCATAGACCAGGTCTGCTCTTCACAGTCTGTCAGTGAGACTGCGAGTTTAGCAGGGACCCTTTGTGCAAAATAAAATAAAAAAATCAATTCACGTGTCTCTCTGTGAATGATATTAGCACATCACGGTGTGTTCCTTACTTGTCAGAACTGACCTGTGCGCTCCGCACTGCATTTATTTAAATATACATCTTGTACGTGTCTTACATAGACATCCGCAGACAGTTTGCGTGAGTCCCCAACCAGCACAACTTTTGTGTAAAGAATTTTAGTGAAAAAATGGCTTCTTATTCACTAACATAGACATTGCAGCAGCGCAGGTTATGTGAATGAGAATGAGAGAAATTGTAGCACTAAATGTGGAGCTTGTGGAATGGAGCTTTTAAATTAAGTCATTGTTATTATTTTTAAACTCTATAGGAAATGTTGCTATAATGCTGCTCTTAAGCTGAGATTGCATATAAATAGTGCATATGATTAGTTTCCATTTTAAAGGAAGAATAATCCAAAATGAGTTCTGCTTATCTGGTCATGTTTTACTGTGTGTATGTGATGCCAGTTTTATCTCACAAAAAACAACTGTTTTTAAAAATCATTTTTTTAGGAATTATGACTCAAAATGGTTCCTTTACAACCAAGACTCTACAACCATATAATGGTTACCCAGCAACAGAGTGTGATAACAGGACAGTGTCCATTTAGAATGGCTAAACAGAGCATATAGGGAACAGAATATCCACTATTGTTGATAATTCATGTAACCCTTTGGCATATATGCTGAAACCGCTGCCCCCAGAGGAGCGCTGTTGTTGTAAAACACAGTGACTCAAATGAGAGCTCTTGACACAGCCCAGGGATTTGTTGTAAGCCATTGCGTATTCACAGAATCAACCAAAGGTTTTTCATACTCATACAAAAGTCTGGGTAACAATGGCAAGCCGAGCCACCCGCTTCGAAGCCTGCTTCATTTCAAGCTCACTTCAATGCATTCTTTAGCCACTGCTCGTGTCGTCCATTTAAATGCCCTGCAATTATTCTCCACGATGTCAGCTGCATTTGCATCTTGCAAAAAAGCTGTCATCTGAAAGCTGCCCAATGGGTAAAACAAACACAACAGAGTGAATGAAATGTAAAGACGGTTGCTTATGTGTCGGGCAAACTCAATCTAGGCCTGTCATGAATTTAAATTTGTTAGTTTTTTTTCTTTTTTACACCCTTCAATTAACAATCCACATATGACACGTCTTCATTCGAAATGACATTATAATAGCGACACCCAAATAACTCTTCTTTATATTTTGTGCCTTTTGTCTTTGCATGAAATTCTAAACCTTTGTGAACATTCAGGCTGTTTATATTCTTTGACTATTATACTATAAAATCCATTAGTCAAATGATTGGTCGAGGCGCATATGATTTCTCGCTATGCCCCATTTCAGTGTTTTACACCAGTGGGTGCCGGACTGTACCCAGAACACTCCACAAGAGAGAAATTTCCTCCATTGTGTGCTGAGGTTGTTCCGGCATAATTAGTCCCCTATGCAGTCTGCCTCAGCTAGAATGAGACATGCAAGATGCTCTCTTTGTTGTGTCTCTTGCTTTGAGTGGCTAAACATTAGTCCTGAAAAACAATGCAATGAAGGCATTATTTTTTTATCGAGAAGAATTTTAGCTAAAAGTAGTTAAAATTTGCTTGGAGGATTTAAGAGAAACTGGTCCAAGTTCCTGATATTAAAAGATGGATTTGGTAAGTAAAGCAATTACATCCTCACAGTCTCCTGTCAATATGGAAGACTTGCAGTGTCTTTTAAAAATTAACGGTTTTCATACTGAGCATAATCTTAAAGTTTTGTTTCCACTTGATTGATACTACTAATATAAATTACATTTACAGTTTTTACCTTAATTATGCTTTATTTTAATACATTTACATTATGCTAAAATATAAAAAAACAACAAATAATTATTGGAAAATAAAAAACGCATTGCTTGTAGAAGGAGAGACGTAAAATAATTATTCCCAAGGAGTTTCTTTGATTTTTATTTTGTTTTCTGCCATTAACTGACCTGACATACAGGGTAGGTGTAACTAGGCATTAAAAATTGGCTATAGAACTTGTTGTATCACTGGAGACATGATGAAAACAGTGTCTAAATAGAAGATAGTAAATAGGATTTCATGTTTACCGCGCCGATAATACAGACATTGGCCACGAGAGGTTCTCAGCTATATCACAAATG
Organism: Botia almorhae; assembly: GCA_036877575.1. Classification (NCBI taxonomy): domain Eukaryota; kingdom Metazoa; phylum Chordata; class Actinopteri; order Cypriniformes; family Botiidae; genus Botia; species Botia almorhae. Next base: position 13,634 of record JAZGTJ010006631.1, on the reverse strand, counting down.
ACTTCCTTTTAGAAGACCGTGCATTCCATCCCCGGCCGTTTGAGGAAACCGGTTGACGCGACCGGTGCTTGAGTTAAAATTTAAAGATTTGCTGTAATTTTCCTAAAGTACATGCAATGAAGAATATGTACAATTTGTTTAAAATTTTTTTTATTAGAAATATGAACTTTATTACCAAATTTTAATGATTAGTTACTTTTCACCCACGCGGTATATACCTAAAAACAATTTCCAGTTGTTTTCATTGTTTCTTCCTAAACCTACAACAATAAAAATAGTCTACAAACACATTAGCCATTTTAAGATAAGCTGTATGAAAATGTTACATTTAGGAAATTAAACACTTGTTTATCTTTAAGTTACTGTAATATGACAGCCATCATCCATGACAACATTATTATCATTGCCATCCTTATTATTATCTTGCTATGCGATACATTGTTTATGTTATATGGCTAGAACAGAGACATGGGTGAAAAAGACAGTGACATATGAGATTGTATGTGTATTTCATGTTATGACCCTCTGTGTCTGGACGAGAATGGATTCGAGCATGTGATATCGGGTGGCAGCTCTCAGGTGTTTAGGTAAAGTCTGTCAACCTTGATGAATGAGACTATATTTCTCTTGGAAAAGTCTGAAACTCTAGACCAGATTATTTCCAGTCTGTTTCGGGTCTGTTCCCCACCTGCTGCTAAAACCATCGCTGATATTTGATTTAAGAGCACTGTATTGATGAATATCCAGACTATGTTTTGCTGTCTGTTTTTAGAGACATACTGCTTTTTGTGATACTGCCAGTGCCACAAGCATCTGCTACGCTAAAATAGTGTCCACTACACCGTGAAGTTGAATCTGATTGTTATTTAAACTTTTTATCTGCACTTCACTTTAATGTCCATCTATCTGTTTAGAGTAACGCAAGTGAAATTTGTTATCTTAAATGACTTATATGCCCTTGACATTCCTTCACTAATCCCTGAATGAGAGGACTAGTGTGTTTCTGGGATGCTGTGAGCCTGGTTAATACAAGCGCTTAGAAATTAGTTTGTCCGATAGTTAGTCCGATAGCAACTTACTTTTTTGGAAATACCACATGAATAGCCACAATAGATATCTGGATACCTCCAAAACGTCATGTAACACAGACACATTCAGTGTGTTCCAGGGAGCGCACCTACTTCCTTTTGCTACACCTTTTCCTTTTGCTGTGTTTTATTGGATTCTTGTCTTTCTTATTTTTCATTGGTTTATTTATTTATTTTACTGTTCCTCATCTGTATATTAAAACATGTAAGTAACCTAAAACGTGTGTGTTTGTCATACCCTCTGTGCCTTTGGCCTTTAATACGCATTTAGGGGCCAAGAATACAATTTGCCTTTTAAAAATGAAAATAAACTGGCATGGGCCTAGTTATGGTCTCATAACTAGGTTTCCCCCCTCATTGAAAAAACAAGAAAGAAACTGAGTAGTATATTGACAGGTGCCGACAGATTTGCCATCTACCATCAAAAAATATATTAAGCATTATATTATAATCTTACATTACATTAAGAGATTTCAAATATGTATTAAAAGCATTATGCCTCATAAGATTATTTTTTATACTGACCTCATATCCAATCTCATTTGGTAAAAGCGAAATTGAGGAATCAGCTGCATTGTGGGGCATGATGGGTGATTTTGGGCAACATCAAAATGACAAATAAATAAAAATAAATCCATAAAGGGTCTCAGAGGGACTCTCTTGAAGTACGGTCATCAGCACAGAGAACACCAAACAAGCAGATACTTAAAATGCTTTAGAAACTCTAGCTTTGATTCAAATAAATATTTACTACTCTGAAAAGCTCTTTAATGCAGACTGTGTAAATACGAGAGCATTATTTTAGCACAGTTCCATTTTTACTCTGACCTCCACAGTTATGTGACATCAGACCTCAGGTAGTCCCAAATCACTGGTTAGAGGTCGGTCGGTGTTCTCATCATCTTTGAGCAAATGTGGACTCATGTGAAGATGGATTGAGCCCCCAGAGACATAGCAGCTTCTTAGCTGGATGCTCCCGACAGCTCAGTCCTCTCTTGTAACCTTCTTCTCTCATCTGCACTTAAGCGAGCTTCTATGGCAGAACAGATTTAATGACCCATGCCACTTCAGAAGCCGCAAAGCCCAGTCCAGGTTGAGATCAAAAGGCCAGGGTTTATCTGTTTCTCTCTCTCCTTTGTTCTGAGATGAAAACTTCAGCAGATATGAGATCAAAGCAACTCCGACTGTTCATTTACCTTGGTTGGATTTGGAGCGAATGAGGGAGAACAGCTTTACAAATGGTGCTCAAAGGCAACCGCTGAGAAGCGAGATCACTGTGTTCCTGAAACAGAAACAAACCTGTATGCAGTGCCTGATTGTTTCTGAGTCATGAATGTTATTGTTCTTATTGGAACTTGAGGTTGTATTTTAAATTTAAATATTAATCGATATAACCTTCATGCTTCTTGAACCTCTCAGAGATCCCACAGGCCTTAAAATACTAAACACTGAGGATTCTTCTTAAGCTTATGAGATCAGATAAACAAAACACGTGTCAAAAATGTTTTCGTGGAGTTGTTAAATGCGTCTGTAGAAAAACAAATCTGAATAAAAATTTTCAATGTGTTTTTGCTGCGTCCAACAATGTTACTATATTGTAAATATCATAAGTTATCAAATGTGGGAATTACTTGAACTGTAACCAATAAAATGCAGAAGAATGACAAGTATTAAGCTAAGCGTTAAAATTATGCCCCTTTATAAGATATGAAAATATCAATGCTGTGCCAAAAAAGGACATTAAGGTTTAATAAGAACCATTTTTACCTTTATTATTTTTATATATTGTTGGGGTCTCTGGAACACAAAACCTACAGACAGTAAAGTCAATCGCAACAGAATATGTGAGTAATCAACACAAAAACAACACAAAAAATTGTTTGTTTCATATAAACTTGGTAATTATGGGGTGTTTGAGTCAGTCAAACCATGAAACAACCGCTGTGTCCCCAAGATTTAATGGCCATTGGGTACTAATGCTCCTGTAGTGGGATCAGAGTTATTGGGTAAATAAGAGTACCACTCCTGAGAGTTGTGTTTAGATTACAGCTTCAGGCGCTGAAATCTAGAGACTAGACCGAAATTTGCCATAAAGCAGTGTGAGCGACAAACCATAAATATTTTCATGCCATATTTCTGAGCTTATCTTCATTGGATTTTCTTTTTCCTCCATCTTTTATGAAGCCATATTTTAGAATAAAAATGTCTTAATGTTTTATCTGTCTTGTGACATTGTCAGCTCCTAATCTGATAACATAGGCACACACACTAACCTAATCTTAACCATACTCTAACCTTAAGCCTAACGAAAAACTATCAGCATTTAAACTAGCATAATAACTGATAAATGAGCACGTAATAAGAAATAAATGAGCACGCCCCCAGATTTGTTAACTTTTGGGTATTAATTTGACCCCAGTACATTGTTATGAAAACCACCCAACCAAATGCACATTGTTTCCCTGTTGAATTGAATACCCTAAAAGTGGCGAGGGAGCTCATTAGCACTGGGTCAACTGTAACTGATAAGTTTACATGGTAAAGAAAATGTAGTCAGGACTTTATTAGAATTATGACTTTGTTTCCTTTTTTTTGTTTCCTCTTTAAACTGTTTAATCTGTTTCACAGAAAGCATCATTGTGGGCCCTTGAAATAAATAAATGCTTAATTTAAAATAATAATTTTAATTTCTCTCTCTCTCTCTCTGTCACACACACACACACAAACACCTACATGTATGTACAAATCCATATAGTATGTGGGCAGTAAAAATTAACTAAGAACAATCCTTAATTTATTAAAGCATCCGATTACACATTCTTTAATTTATAAAGGCCACATGTAAGAGACTATTTTTGAGTTATTCTTCTCTTTCTAGTTTTATATGGCTAGATATATTTGATTTTTTGCTACATTTTATTTGCACCACTGGAATGAAATCTTTTGAAAACCTTTTTATGGTTAAAATTGTTGCCCCCTGGAAATCAAAAAGGAATATTAGAAGAGCAGCTACAATTGTAATTTTCATTGATCTATCTAACAGATATATACTTTTATTGCCACAGTCCACATGGTATGATTTCAGCCATTTTTGATGTTGTGATACTTTTTTAATCCTCATCATACGATTCCACCAGCTTTTGGGAGGGGTGGTAGCCACAGTTTGACATCTTAAGGTTGAAACCAATTTGTCTCCCTCGGTATTCTAATGACCTGGAGGTATTTCCTCTTATATCTCTGTTACAGTCACAGAGATCCCAGCCAACTGCTCATCAATTTTTCTTATCTCCTTCTTCCTGCTTCCATGCCTTGCCATTGCTCAGTGGGTGGAATAAATTACAGCCAGTCAACATAAACTATCAAATAAGTTTCTTACATGAGCATACTATTTATCTCGTGGTACTGAATGATAACACAAAACAGATATTTCAATTTCTGAAACATTCGAAATACAGTTTTAATTTTCTGAAAATGACATTACGTGTTTCTTTCTCTTTGTCCCCTTTAACGGTAATGACACCTTGTAATTTCTTGCAAATAATTGCTAGCTGGTCCCTACGTGTAATATTATTATTCTCAGAAAAGGAATGACACTTATGGTCCTCATGCTTCAGATGAATGATGGCTTAATTGGCAGTAACCTGTGAAGATCAGAAGTTCAGATATAGCCACGTGTTACCTGGGGAAATCTGGAGAAGTAATTAGGAGCTTAATAACGCAGTGAAAGAATTGCAGCTGCTGGTGAAATTTACGATGTTTGTTCTGCCAGGACGTTCTCGCACTACGATGTTATTACATTGCAATAGATATCCGTTTTGTGGAAAGTTCCCTAATCCCAAAAGCAGTAAAAATAATGTCTGAAAGGTTGCACGCAAATGCTGCATAAATATATGCGCTTAGAACTAAAACAGGATAAATTTGACAAAAACAACCTCTAAATACAAGTCATGTAGCATTTATAGTCTCATCTGTGATAATAAGCGGTGATTATTTGGTACTTGGAGCACATCTGAATGCCATAGTATATGTTTTAAGAGGGACCTCATTTTCTGAATGCTTTCAACTGCTTATCTGGTGTGCTTTAAGGATGGATGCATGTTAGGGCTGATTTCTCTCCTGTGCTCACTTCAGGGCTTCAGTCAAGATCTGAAATACTCACTCACACAGACTGTGTCCATAGAAACTTCGCTTTTGATGAGGCCCTTTAACAAACACAAGGGCTGGTAATTTGCACTGTAAATGAATGCAATGAGAGGCTGCGTGTATAAATGAGATCTCACTTGTTAGTCTCCAGATACTGCGCTTACCATTAGCGCTATAAACACTGATGGTGTCACTGAAGCAAGGCAGTCATTAAAATGCTCAAAATAAGGGTGAAGGTTAAGTGGATGCCTACATTATCTCAGTCATTGAATTTTAATTCTCAGTGCAAAATTATAGACCAGCCAATTAAACAAGCAATGAGAACAAATATAAAGGCTTAAGCTCTGGGTGCTAATTTGAATAACCACTGGCCGCTGAGATCATCTATTAATGCAATTATTTAATATTTGTTTTTTTCTTGACACACCTTGGGCTTTGATAAACAGATCCCCTTGCTGCTGCTGTGCATAGGGGAGTCAAACGTTTCAAGGTTGAAATCATTGGCCTCATTTTTTACTGCATAAAAAGGCATAAGCTGTTGACATGCTGCATTCTAATTTCCAAGCTTTGGAAATTCCTGCAGCGATTATGAGATCTCCTGCTTGGAACAAAATACACTCTTCACTATTGTTTTTGTTTCCCACTCATCACTACCTCTTTCATATGGTGGTCACGCAGTATAAAATGCAGCTATCACAGCCTCCCTGCTGTTTGCATGGGGTGGAAGTGTTTAGCTAGCACGTTTATAATGCAATATATTTTGACTTTCTCTCCACAAAAAGGGAAAGAGAAATATTGGCAAAAATGTTGCTTAACAATAACGATTTTTTACGCATCTTGTTGTTGCTCAATAGCTCCATTTAGTTTTACCCTTCTAGGCACTAATTTGTCAAATGATGTAATCTCTATACAGTACATATTGACAGTTTAAACCTAACAAGAAATCAATCTCTTGAGGTTTTTATGATTGGACTAACAGTTAAAGCTCACCAATCAATTTAAGGCAAAAATTGTGACCCTGACATTTTTACAAGGCTTAACCTTAGAAAACCTATAATTGTGTGGATTGGTCTCTTGGCCATATTTTATATAATGATACGTTGGGAACATTACTTTTGCTAGCCATGTAAACATAGCCAAACTGTAATAATATTAGATCCATTCTGTGGTTGATATAATTTATTTATGGAAAGATTGCAAGTTTCATTAAAGTATTAAACTGGGTGACCTTGGTGGAGAAGAATTATAGCAATTGTATCAAATCTAGAACTAATGAATGAATGTATTATGTCATTTTCACAATAAAACACTGTATTACGAATGTTACTGTGAAATAACTGCATGCTAGGTAAAAAATGGTGCTGTACTGTGGGGGATAAAAATGTAAATAGTTGTTTTCTAGTTAAAATAGTCATTACAGTAATTAGTGTTCCCGTTGGCTGGAGGCTTAGTAATTAACTTAAAGTATGATTTTATTTGCAGTTCACACTATACATGACAATGTTTATGATAACAATCAATTTATGTAAATGTATGTTTTATATTATAAGTTGTCAACAAGGCATCCATAGATTTCAACAAGCAGCTTACAAAACTCAACAATGGTGACAAGCAAAATTCTAACTTAAGATTCAAAGAAAATACAAAACAAAAAAAGTAACTAAAAGGCTAGCATAGAACATAACACAGTTTTCCCTTGTTAGTTTATTAAGTGCACCTGTTATTCATTAATAAACCCATTAGGCCCTTGTTTATTTGGTATATATAGTCTGTGTTTTCTGAGTTCCTCTGTCCTGTCTCACATCAATGTTAAGGTGTGTGTTGCCGTGGTTCCTGTGAGTGGTAAGTATTAAAGGCTGTGCTGTATACTGCAACCACTGGTGACATGCGGTAGCCTGTTTATGCATGTTTATTAGGTATGGCCATAATATTAGCTGACTTACAGTAGTGATCAGCATTGTAAGTATTTCTGTGGTTGTGCAGTACTTTTGTAATGGTGGTTTACAGTACAGAACAATGCTTTACTGTATTTGAATTGCTGGTTTGTTCTAATGCAGTTATAGTTAATATAGGCGTTATCACATGTTAATTACAATTATTGAATCACAAATAATCACTATGGGCTTTTCCCTAGTGTTATGCACCGCTTTGTAGCATTGTGGTATATGGGCACCGCGTTAAGTGTGAGAGCACTTTGTACTGTTGCAATATAAGCCAGCTTGTTTTATAGTCAAAAATCAATTCTGATTTGTGGTTTCACAACATGAGGTATATTTCTTTAGTAAAGTGTTTTCTCACAAATGATGCTATGGAACATTTACTGTTCCTCCTACAGCCAATGTATTCTCTTGTATAGTAAAAAAATTACTGCCACATTTTTATATATTACCTTCATTTTTGTAATAGAAATGTGAAATAGAAATGTCATATTCTTTTTAAATAGTTTTAGTGGGTACACAGCATTTGAATTTGTTGAATGTAAATTTATGTGATTATAACGCTAGCATTAGCCATCGGCTGTTCAAACTCGTCCAATACATTCTCAGAGCATCCACAGGCATTTGAATACTGTGTATTGGGCTATTAGAATATTATATACTAATTACAATTATGTGGCAAAGTCAAAATTGAAGTTTGTAATGGTGAGAATAACATGAAAGCTATAGTGTTACATCTACAAAAAGAATGTAAATGAGATAGAAAAAAGTGCAAAGTAAAAAAAAATCTGTAGTGTATTATTTGTTTAAAGGCAGTTTAACTAAAAATTCAAAAACATTTATTAGTTAAGAAAAGAGCTAGCTGTAAGTCTACTGCAGACCTAAAAACTTAAATCTATTGCATTTGATCCTTTCCTCATCCAATCCAAGAAAAGCCTTACCTCATGTATTGCTTGGCACAGACAGACGGACAAATAGACAGACAGATACCTAGATGGATACATAGATAGGCCCTTAATATTGATTGCTGTACATACTGTACATAATGCACTCAATTGAAGTCTAAAAACTTTAGCTTGTGCCAAAGGGGACATTTGTATTTTATTCCCTTGAATCTGACCTTTAAATTATTATTTTACAATATTTTTAAAGGTGTTATCCTCTTTGACAGTATATGTTTCTCTTCATCAAAATTAAAGTTTTTTGTAAAGCGACCATCTGCTGTGGAAAATGTCAGGCCCATTCAGGATCAAACATTAGAAGAACGCATCCCTCTCAGCACCCACAGCATGTTAAAGTGTATCTTTCAGACCTTCCATAAAGGCTCAAGGCTTCAAGGTCAATAGATATGCACAGCGGAGTCTTAAGGAATAAGACAAGACTTACAGAGTCTTGTTACAGAGACACAACCAGAGCATTTTAAAAATAGCTCTAATTTGATGTTTAATGGAACCAGAGAGAAAAGACATCATACACAGACATAGACATGCACCTGTGTTCCTGTGAAAACATATCAAAATGCCATGCTCTTCAAGAATTACAGATCAATTACATGGCAAGAATATCCACTTACATGGAAATTAATTCCCATACAATGGAACATCTGCGACTTAACTCATACCAACAAGCTGTTTCTGCCTTTTACTGTAGCTATTTCAAATAAGAAAAAGTTATTATTAAGAAATGCTACTTTAACATAGCAAATAAGGTATCTCTTCAAAACGCCTGAGCCATGAACTAACAGGTTTTCTGATTGAACCAAAAACATGATTTAGTAAAATCTCTAACCCATCCAATGCATTCTGTGAATTGATGTTTAGCTTTGCTGGTCGCAAGTGTAATAAAGGATTATGGCTGTCAAACACATTGGCAAGCTGCAATGACATTTTAATTGTGTATTGTAAAGACCACATTTACCCTAAAAAGACTTAATTTAACAGTACCTTCTGCTTCTCATTCCTTAAACCAAACAAACATAGTTAGTGCTTTCATAACAAACAACAACTGGCATCTACAACTTTGTTGTAATGAGTACATTTCTTCTATTTGTCAATACACTTTATTTAAAAGAGTCAGATGTGTGAATAGAATGTTCGATGGATTAGAACTGAGTTTTAGGGTTTTAACTGGTACTGGATGGAAACATTACCAATGCTCTCGGGGGAAGCCTGAGTCATAGCCATAGTTTACTACCACACTGAATACAAACTGAAACTGGGCCAACAACTGCTTGTGCATGAAATGATAGTTATGGACCATGGCCAGAATTATGTCCAAAAGTGGCATAATAGGTGTCATAAAAATTCTGGGGACTGAAAAGCTGTGGGGGGAATTAAGGCACATGATCTTTTCCCCCACTGTTATACTGGGAGGGGAGGTGGCCATAAAGGTCACTGAGACATCTGGATCAAAAATCCATCTCGTCCAACCTGTTCCCTCAATCCAGTGATGGGTCTCTGGGAGCAATGTCTGTGTCTATTTATGACTAGTAACTAAATTCCCTTGAAAAACAACATTCAGCTATGCATGGCAATATTGTCCTGAGTTCAAAGGTATTGTTCAAAGGGACAGCTCTTCTGGGTCACTAAGCCTTGACCACAGCCCCACCTGTCATTTGTTATTAAATGTATGCGACATGACAATTCCATTCTGGAGATCCAATTGATGACCCCATTACCAAATGGGCCAGATTCTCCATCTGCCAGGTCCAAAGAGGGATGCCACGTGGGTATGAACTGCCTTCTACTCCTTATCTGAGATGATCCTTGTTCTTCTGATGTGCTCCTACTTCAGTTTCTTCCTCAGATTGCCTGAGCCCTCAGGCAATGTATTACAGGTATTACAGTAACAGCCCCTTGTTTCATTTGCACCCAGTTATATTCAGCTATGAATGAAAATCATGCCAACCTATCCTAGTCCTCTATATTATCTGTGTCATTTCTTTTGATAAATGTTTCTTGTATATCTTTATAATGGAATAAACAGTGTGTCATGATGGAATGTAAACATTACAAAAGAAAATCACAGGGGAGAAAAGATAAGTACACAATATTGAATGTTTCATGTCAGATGTTTCTTTCCTCAGGTATCGATTTATAATTGCTTTAATAGGGATTCAATCATGTATGTTCCATTTAGGTCTTGGGAGAATAGTCAGAAAAGTGCTAGATGTCTTAAACTAATTAAGGTGTGAGTCAGACCGTGAGGTAGAAGAGTGAGTTAGTGGGAGAGAGGAAAAGCGAGCAGATACAAACTGAGAGACTGATTCTTCACGTTTCTCAACTAACTGCCTTTTGTCACATGCAATATTGTACTTGTGTAATTGTGTAACAATATTGTACTAATTGTGAATCTAGGAGAAAAAGGCTAATACATTAACCTTTTTACGTTAACCTTCCTGGTCACGTTAATCTAATACAGTAACCTTTTTACTCAGATTTTCATAGAATATACTTTTGCATGATACTTGGCTGCAGAAACAGGATTGAGTCTTGTACCTAGGATGTAGTATTTTCATCTAAGGAGACAAAAGGTTTTCCAAGAGTGATCGCTTCACCAAGGGAAAACATCTCATAACTCTTAGTTATGACCTCTTACCAACCTACTGAGATGTACTGTCGATCTCTTAGCAAATAGATTGTGATTGGCAGCTTGACTGAATATGCAATCATGCCTGAGAGATATTTGTATAGGATTCAAAGATGTTGTTAATGTTTCTGAAAAGGTATTTACTTTTTAGGAGGCCAAGATTATTTTGAGAGACAAAAATGTATTTTTATGCATCCCACCTGACTTAAAACCTTGTTGAAAGCAGTCTGTTTTATGTCTCAACAGTGGAAAAAGTTCGATTGTGGACTGAGGGTATTGAGTGAATTTAAAACTTTTAATCTTTTGTTTGTTAGTGTGAAATTTAAATTACTGGCATAATACCCAAATAGTCCAACATATATTATCACATCTTGACTAAGACCGAGGCCACACAAAACACAGTCACACTATACTGAGTTAATGCACAGCCTGAGCGAATACAATTACTCCTCTTCTTGTTTAGAAATATTCAGTAACATTCAGGCCATTCCAAAATTCAGATGGGTTTATTAATTTTCACTCCAGTTTTGGAGTAACTAATAAAACTTCAACAGGTAATGCACAACTGCTCAAAAAGCAAGTTCATAAAAGACAGCAAATCTGATATCTCAGATCAGACTAGTCAATGAGTGAAGTCCCCCAGAGATTATTATTAAACTCTATCAGCTGTGCTGTACCTTAACAAATGAGGAGAACTTGCCAGTCTCCTGCTCTATTAAAAGCCTTTACTGCAAATGGCAAACCTATGTTTTCTTATAGTACCTTTGATTTATGTGGCACCACTGAGACACATAGTTGGGCAACAGGCAGATGTTTTGAACAAACAAAAAAAATAGGCTAATAGAGATGGTGCCGATTTTATGATTCTTTATACGGTTTGAGTCACAGATCAATATTTGATGGGGAATATTTGTTTCTTTACATAGGTACTATTACCTGTGATTTTTGGCTTTCCTGAGTGCAACAAACAGTGAAAGTATATTCCACCCTGCATGTGGCTCAAGGGTGCTCACTATTTAGAAGGTCTCAAGAGAAGGTATAGAATTGATATGTATCATTTTAGATCAGATCAGACAGACCAATAGAAATATTACATGAAAAATTAACAAAACACAACTAATTAAACCTTTAAACAACAAAACTATCCAGATGGAAACGCACTGAATGGCAGTTGTAGAGCGCTGTTTTCTGTTCAGTGAGAAAATCTTGTCAGAAGAACTCATATTGAAACTTTATCAGTGCTATGAGAAATTGGTGGCTACAGTACAGAGGCTGCTCTCAGAATGTAAATCATGCTCTTCCTCTTTGACAGCACCATTACTGCTTCTCCGATTTAAGTATAATGACTTTTTAAATGCTGGACTCTTTTATCACATCACTTGCCAAATATGGAGTTTCTTTGACTTCATTCGGACCCTCATTATTTTCAGCATGAACTTATTTTCATTAATTTTTTTTTTTTTTTTTGCCTGTGGTCATGTTTACATTGTGTTGCATTTGTTTCCCACCGGTAGCGTGACACATAAATTATGCAAGTTATGGCCAGATTGGAAATTATTAGTAAAAGCAGAATTTCCTGAAATATTCCAAATCCTAACTTTATTTTGATAAGTTACACTGAGAACCCCTGAAGAGGTTTTATTCCCCAAACAGTTGACTGTTGTTATTTTTAAACCTTGAAGGGTTAATCCTTTCATTTACTACTGATTTAGTCAGTCTCTGCCTTCAAGCCCCTGAAATTTGTGCACATGACTGAAAACCAAATATGGTCTTTCATAAAGGATTTTCACAAGGATTTTAATTTTTTGCATCCGTTTCTTCTATACAATAAAGGATATAATGTGTTGTACAACAGTTAGCTTCGACCTCAAATCTGATTGGCAAAAGGCATTCCAAATTTATAAGGTTATGATATGATATGATACTGTATAACCACATTGGGATACTTGCTGTTTTGTATCCTTCCACCATTGTAACTGTTAAAATTATATTATGACAAAGTTATGGACTGTAGGTGCCTGCAGCCTTGTGAGTTTGGCCGAATCACAGCTGTGCTGATATATGGTTACTGTCAGTGTGTGCTTTTGTTTAATATAACTTTTATATGTAATCTGTGTTTTCTTGTTTTCGGTGTGCCTCATTACAGAAATGTCACTGAATGTACAAAATGTAAAATATTTGGCACATGCTGTTTAATATAGCCTCTGTTATTCTGTAAATGTTAATTTCGCCTGAAGCCATTTAAATATCCCCCAACACGAAAATATTTTACTGCAGTAAACTGTAGTCTCTCCCTCTGTAGACAAGCTCTGAGGTGCAGAAAATCTAAATGTTGAATGCTAACAACAAAAGAAGCCCCATTAAAGGAAAAACAAGACAAAGGCATGTTTAATGGAATCCATGTTTAACAGGCAAAGTGTGCATATTAAAAAGCTCAGGAGGTGCCTTTGCCTCAGAAATTTAGATAAGTCCAATTTTTAGGTCTTGAGTAGCTATTGAACATGCACATACAAATACTAAAACACACAAAACACGCAGACACACACACAAGAATACTGAAAGAAAGGGTTGGATATAAATGGTGCAATTTCAGAAAAAGGTCTTGGTGTTTAGAAAAATCAAATTTTCTCGATTGTTAACTCGGTAAAAGATTTTGCTTTAGGATAGGGTAGGATTTGTTGCCAGCAGTTTTTCTCTGAGTACGCTTAAAATATTCCAAATTAAAGTACATTTTCTCCTAATCTTTTGGTTAACGCAGTGTGAGTACTTTTGAGTACTTCTTGAGCTCCAGCACTGTGATGCAATCAACTTCAAGTGCGTTCAGATGAACCCAAAAGATTCAGAACAGATAGGTAATGAGTGACGAACATTTGTTTTT
>JAZGTJ010006630.1:0-24484 GCA_036877575.1 Botia almorhae | reverse complement strand
ACACACACAACACACACACACACATGCACGGCTTCCTCTCATTGTGTAATCCCACACAATAGCACAACTTCATAATGCTTGACATTTGGCATTAGTAAAAGAGCTGTTTGGTAGCGCCGTCCTCCAGACCGGCCTTACTACGTCACAAGTGACAGTGTGTGTATGTGTGTGTGTATGTGTGTGTGTGTGTGTGTGTATGCGTGCAAATGAGTCGGACAACCTTTGTGTTATGAAGCCCACTTTTGAATCCTCTGATTCATCTGTATGTATCTCTTTCTATCTTTAATACATTGAAATAAAGAATATATTTAGTTAAGCCACGTTTAGTGATGGCTATTTAATGCTACACTTCTTAGAAAAAACATTAAAAAAAATAAATGGCTGTCTACCATTAATTTAGGAGTTTTCTTAGCCAGTGTTGATATCCAGCCCTAATTGTGACATTATTTTCATAACAATTAAGCACATTTCCCTGCTCGATCTTGCTGTAGTAATGCAAAAATGTCATTACTGCAATGTAAAAAAATTAGATTTAAACCGAAGAGCATTTGCGCTTGTATATTAATATTGTTGAACCGGCGTTATGCTTTAAATAACAACAAATACTTTTATGAGCAATTCATTCCTGTTGCGGTCCGGGAGCTCGTAGACTTTCAGCATTCCTGGTGGGAGTGGGATATTAAGTGGCAATAATGTGGAAATTAAGTGGGAATTTTGGCTTTCCAAATTGAACAGGACGCAGGAGGAGGAGGATGTAAACAGCAGGCTTGGATTCCCCAAGCATTTGCGAGCATGTGAAGATGAAAATAGCTCATTTTTAGGTAGCTGTGGGATTCAGTAGGTGTGTCCCCAAATGTGTGTGTGTGTGTGAGAGAGAGAGAGAGAGAGAGAGAGAGAGTGTATGGCAGGTCAGCCAGAGGCCACACACAGCTGTAAAGCCTTTATTTAAGAGCAAACAAAGGCACATGAATTAAACGCTTTCTTGTTTTTCTTTCACTCCTTCACACACGCATTGTTCCCAGAGAAAAATGAATTAGGGGACATTGGCACTGTGTAAGCACAAGACCTCCAGAGTTGTCTGCTTGTTTTTCACAAGATTACAAAGAAGAAACCCATTAAAAGGATTGAGGGAAGCAGGCTCTCTCGCTCTCTCTCTCTCTCGTTTTCTTTCTTTTTGTCTTTCTTTCTCTCTCGCTCTCCCTCACTCTCTCTGTCTCTCTCACACTCTTTCTTTCTTTCACTCTCTCTGTCTCTCTCTCTCTCTCTGTGCACCACACTTACAATACAACAATACACAATACAAGATTAATCCTGTCTTTTGAAATATTGCCAGTTCGATCAAAGCAGAAATGGCAGGTTTTCAGAGCCCAGTTTCGCACTAGCTGTCCCGCACAGCCACAGTTTCTCCCCTCACTTCTCTTTCCCCATCCCTCTGTTTTTCTATATTCGGCACTTTTCGCAGAAACCCGATCTCTCTCTTTTATTTATTATTCATCTGCCTGTCTTAGAGGAAAGAGGGTATTCAGGGGCCTCGTCCACTTTCTGAGTCTGTTCGTCAGCACACTTCTTGCTTTTTGTTTGAACGTGATTTGTAGAGCATGAGAGTGATACTGTATAACAACCTGATCCCAGTTCAGCTCTCTTCATCTTATTTCTCTCTCTCATCAAGAACCAGATGAGCTGTGCCAGTCCTTACCTGGAGCCCAAGCACGGTCGCCTCTCGTCCACGGAAACCTCGCAGTCTCGCTCTTCTCACGAAGAGTACCGCTCCGAACCACAAGGGGGCAGCAGCAGCGGAGGGGGTTCACCCGCTCGGAAGTCCGCCAGCCAGCGGCGTTCGTGGCAGGACCTGATTGAGACCCCCCTGACCAGCTCGGGCCTCCACTACCTGCAGACTCTTCCCCTGGAGGACGCTGTTTTCTGCGAACCGGGGGCGGGGCTTTCCCCAGAATACCGCCGCCAGTCTACCCTGCCTGCCCAACGTACGCTGATGCAGGAACATTACGGCCCTTTCCCCATGCTTGAGGGCGAGAGGCTTCGAGACCCTGCCACTATGCTCGGAAAACCCCGCAGCTTCACCCTGCCGCGAGATAGCGGCCTGCATGCCCTCCTTACGCCGTCCGCTAGCATGGCAGATCAGCAGGACCCCATTCGCAGGGAGCTGAGCCGCAGTCACTGCATCAACAATGGTGGGTCCACAGTACATGTATACACTTTATTCCTATATTTAGACAGTGTGATATCAATTAACGGTGTCGTATCACTTGTATGTTATAAGTACTAGGCTTCACTCATCCATTGAGTAGATGGAACATTGGAACCACATGATGGAACGTCAGATGTGAACTTCAACACGTTTAATGCCAAATCATCATCATTGTGTTGTTCCAATTCCTTTAGTGTCAAAACAATGAAGTTACAAACAGGAGATGAAATATAACCCGGCCTATTGTGAAGATACTGCTAGATCATCTCAGATCAGACCAGTAAAACCTCTCTAGCACGTTCCATTCGATTTTAATAACATCGCGCATTATAAAACCGTAGGCACAGCAGAGTTATTTTAATGGCCGTGTGAAATTATTGGAGTGCCTCAATATTACATTGTTAAGAGCAGTGCTCGTACACAGAGGAACATGTGGGGATTTGAGTCTTTCTCTTCGTCCGTGCCTTTTCCTGTGCTTTCCTACTGAAGTATTTTCTGTGTAATGCTGTTTCCTGCTTCAATGTGTGTTTGTGCTGTAGAAAGCATAAACAGTGGGTGAGTTGCAGTATTTTTTTAGCCGTTCTGTGAGGTCCCCTGCTGAGAGCTGTCCACTCGTCTTTTGGTACTGTACATATGTACACACACATGCGCACACACACACACACACACACACACAGGCAGGCAGGCATCTTTTTCCAGAAATAGCCGCGTGCTGGTTTACATGCGACTCTATACCTGCAGCGCTGGCCGGATTCTGTCACAAGCTCCTGACCCACTTTACAATACAGTGGTTTATCCACATGGTTTTGATTTACAAGGACATTGCATAATAATAAATTAAATGTAGTTCAGTCTGCTTAGGGTCATTTTTAATAGGGTGATACAATTAAAGTTATAATCACATGACAATGTATAAGGCAAGTTATGCAACCTGATAGTAATTACAATTAAACAGTTGATTGTTGTATCTTGATTCAGATTTGCAATATCAGTCAATTCAGATTAATACAGAGTTGTTACTATTATAAAGTGTAATACATTTTCACATTTACATTTTTAACATGTTGCTTGTGCTTCACGTTGTACCTTCGGACACTCCTCACACGTGGTAGAAACTCTATAGCACACCGTCTCTCATGGCTAGTTACTGGTAAATGAGCGCGGTTATGCCGTACAGTCACTTATCTAAACAGGCTATTCATTCTGTCACTTGTGCTGTTCACTCTGGTGTCCAGCTAGACACGCCCCCTCTCCACAAACCCCACAGGAAGTCGTACATTAGCCGGCAGCTCACCAGTCTATCGTATTACTTTTCATCACACCCGACTGTTTATCGCCTCACGGCTCACCACCATCTCCCCTTATCACACGTCAGTATTCCTCATCTCACCGGCACGCTCCACTATCTGACCGCCAATCCGCCTGTCTCATTTCCCATCAGCCCCTTCTCTCACTGCCCATGTCTAACTGTTTTTTTAATATTCCCCTTTATGTCCTCTTGTCATCTCCGAGCTCAGGGAGCAGCCTATATATAATCCCAGTGGCTTTTAATGAGTATCTCTCTTATCTGCGTCATCTTTATCTCTCTCTCTCTCTCTCTCTCTCTCTCTCTCTCTCTCTCTCTGGAGGAGTTGAGGGCATCTGTTAGTCATCCACATGCGAGCCGCATCACATACTGAAGAGAAAAGGAGGCACAGCCTATTGATCGTGACTCTCAATCGCATGTTTCCTGGCAACCGAAGGAAAAACGGCCGTGTTGCCGAATGGCGGAGTTTTGCTGCAGTTTTAGAGCGTTCCAGAAAGCATCATGTTACGAGTTAATAAAGGATTCTAAAGGGCTTTTGGAATTTGATTTGTTGACTCAGGTTATGTAGATCTATTGGAATTCGACTTGTTATGAATGTATTTTCAACTATTGCGAGCACGTAACTAATGCGAAACCCAAGAGCAGTGGCTTCAAAACACAAGACACCCACACTTAAAAATAAACAAGTAATGCAATAAGCAATAAATGCCGTACCAGTAAGAAATATTTATAAGTTGAAGATGTGGCTTGAGAATAGTTCCAGCTAATTTAACGTTGTAAGAATGTTTTGCTAATGTTTCCGTGAAGTTACAAAAATGTTAAAAATGCTATTTTGAAAGTTCAAAGAATGTTCAAAACATCCAGTTTTTTGGACATTGTATTAACGTTATTGCTTGGTTATAAGAACGTTATTCAAGCGTTTTTAAAATTAAACCAAATTAAAACCATTCCACTAAGAATGTTATAATCATGTTTTTGATATAGAGGATATATAACATATATAAAAGAATGTTTTTTGATAACTTTGAGAGAACGTTGAGAGAACTTTTACAGAACATTGGCTAAGGTGGTCCAGTTTAGACTCCGGTATGTTGTGTGGTGGTGCTTAAAGACCGTGTTTATAGACAAGCCGAGGTTCTTGCTAAACAACAACAGCCTATAGTGGTCTTAGCCTGGTCCTTGGTGGTCTCCCAGTCTGAGGGATGATTTGTTTGTTCAGTAGGGTTTGGGTTGGGTTGGGTTGGGTTATTTCCCCAGCCTTGTTCCTCTGCTAATGTCATGTCACTTATCAGAAAAGTCACAATCAATAAAATGTTGAAACATCCCAAAAATAAGCAAAGACATTCACAATAAATCACCTGTTCCAAACAGACTGTTCGTGTCTTGGAGCCCTACTGCGTAATTGAATGGTTTATGAACGGATAATGATTTAATGCCTTATTGTACCAGAACTGATTTCCATCTAGAGACCGTCTGCTTTAACCTCATTATTCAATATTTATGAAGACTTCATTCGCTTGCTAAAATACAGTTTAACCTGCTCAGCATCTGCAGCGTTTCGGGGGAGCGCTGTGTGAGACTGCTGCCCCCTTGTGTTTATTCAGAATAGTGGCCGAATGCACACCCCCATACAGTGAAGCCTCTACATTACAGGGGAAACATCAGCTAATGGCACCCACTATCAGATCCTGTTCATGGCCCGTGTAGTTTATCTACACAAACACTGTGTAGATGAACCCAACACCAGGGCTATTTATCTAAGCTATTTAGTCATACATGTACGCAGGTAACAGGAATAAAACATTCTCAGAACGTTGCCTAACATTCTCTAAAAGTTCTCTGAGTTATTAAAAACATTATTTCAGTAACGTCAGTAGAATGTTTTTAATGTAATATGTCATGTAGACATTATTCAAAAAGTTATTTTTTAGTTGTTAGTGGAATGTTTTAAAAATGTTACAAAGTTAAAATATGTTTGATTAATGTTCTTATAGCTAAACAATAACATCTGAACGTCTGAACAAATGGAAGTTTTAAACATTACTACAACTTTCAAAGTGACATTGTGTAAGTAATGTTTTGTAAACGTTCTTACAACGTAAAATTATTAGCTGTGTGAGAGTTAATATACACACACAGACAAAGAGCAAAGCAACATGGCATTCGCACACAGATATCTGTCAGTGATTGAGTGCTAAACCAGAACTTCCTGACCCCTTCCTTGGGATCCATTTTGAAGTGACTGTACGGAGTTTGGATTTTTCCTTTGTTGTTAAAGGAGGCTGATGTTGATTGAATGAATGTGTCATTTTAAACTGTGCTGAAATCTGTCTCCATTTGACTGTCCTTTGTCTAGCTGTCTTCCAGCACCAAACACAGTCACTCTCCCCTTGTTGCACTATGACATTTTGCTATTTTGTGCATGTGTTAGAAAATCTAGCTTAAGCTGGTGGCTTTGTTTTGGAACAGAGGAGCTGCTTTCTAAACTTGTCATTAGTTGGTTCAAGCTGGTTATTAGCTGCCTAAAGCCTAGTCATTAGCTAGTGCTAGTTGGTCATTAGTGCTGCTTGGTTATTAGCTAGTGCTAGTTGGTCATTAGTGCTGCTTGGTTATTAGCTAGTGCTAGTTGGTCATTAGCTGGTTAACCAACCATTATGTCACAGAAAGTCCACCACCTTAAGAGGGTGTGACCATCTTTGCTGCTGGTTCGAAATGGTCTAAAAGCTTAAACCAGTCGCTGACCATCTATAAACCAGATGCCATGTTTCCATGTACAGATACACAGCTTAAAGGGTTAGATTATTCAAAAATTTTAATTCTGTTGCATTTACCCACCTACATTTCTGTGAGATGGAACACATGGAGAATTTTTTCATAGATGACATTATGCCTTAAATTTACAGATCTGGAACAACAAAAAATGCAGATTTTGAACAACATGCTGGCGAGTAAATAATAGCAGAATGTTCGTGTTTGGGTGAATGTATTAGCTGGATTTTTGAGTGTGTGTGTGCGCTTGTGTGTGTACTTTATCATTGCAGACAGACGGGGATGGTGACAAAAAGAAATATTGCGTTGGCAAGGAGAAACCAAGCACTCATTTCTGTAGACAATGACACACACACACAGGCAGAGAGAAAATGTTCCCATATTTACATAAATCTGAGCCATAATTAAGCATTTATTTGTGCCAGGCAAAAAAACACCTCTCACTCAGGTCTTCTCTTTTCTCTCCTCTCAGAGACCTTTGCAAAATAACAAATCAAAGGAGCCGTCCAAATAACTGCCTACACACCTAAAGGAACACTAAATTGGACTTTATATGTTGCGACCTATCTTTCTGTTTTTGTCCCACACAATAATGTGGTGTGTTTGTGAAGCCATACCTCTTTAACTGTGGCTTTCTGTGGCGCCCCCAACAGGCGGGGAGCAGGAGTGCCACGGGCAGGCGGATTCGCTCGGTGATTTGTACCGGGCGCTGGAGCGTGCCAGCCTGTCGCCCATTGGTGAGCACCGCCTTTCCACTCGTCTGGAGTACAAACATCTTTTCATCCGACGTTGCAACGATCCGCAGCTAAATGACAAGCTGCATCATCTCCGCATCCTGCAGAGCACGCTGAAGGTATCTGACCTCTGCTGCCGCATGGGTCCCAATGCACCCTGTGTGCCTGTTTCTCCCATTTGTCTCGTCTGTTCGTTTGTCTGCCCCCCCCTCACTCCATCTGTCTGATGTCTGTGGGATTCTGGAATTGACAGCAGAGTTGTTTGTTTACATTTGTTATGAGAAAGCATTTTGAGACCTTTGCGCTCGAGTTTTTAAGACCCGCTGCTATCCCAGAATTCCATTCATGTTAGATGGAGTTCTCTGCCTGTTGTGGGCAGAGGGTGTGGCCAAACTTCCTGGCTGTGTTGCTGAGATCCCTGCCTTTTTTGTCTGGGTTAGTCTGATTTTTGACTCTGCCTGGTGCCCTTGGGTCTTATTGTGGTTGGGTCACTTGGTCTGCTCCTGTGCTGTGACCTTGGGTCACTTCCCATGTTGCTACTCTGCGCTTGTTCTGTTGGAACATAGACTCCTGTTGCATTGTGGGTATCGTAAACATCCCTTATTACTAAGACTTGAATAAGAGAAGGTTAATTGGGGGCATGAAGGCCCACAGTGCCAGAGGACTCCAGTCAAATCTAAGCATGCTATAAGTGTGTGTGTGTGTGTGTGTGCCACTCTACTCATCTAGTAGAGTCCACATTGCTTTACGTCTAAGCTACCAGCCTGTGGCGTGCTTTTCCTATGACATCCTTACCTCTGTGTGAAAGAGACTGTATCTGTAATCCCCGCCCTCCACTGCTCTCTTTCTTCACTCCCATAGGACAGGGAGGGCGAGGTAGCACTGATTGACAAGCTGCTGGCCAATCCTAAACTCACGTCCTCAGAGTTCCAGGAGTGGAAGAAAGTTTACATGGAGATGTTTTCAGGAGAGCCGCAGCGGGACCGTCAGCCCAGCCCCGCCTCTGAGCCAAGCCCCGCCTCCACACCTGAGCCTGCCCCCCGCACGCCCTCCCTCTCACACACACACTCCTACATTGAGACTCACGTCTGATGCACACAAATGTTCACCTCACACTAGACTATGATTTTGCCACTCACTTTCCACAGTCTCGCTTTGATGGACCTCAGTCAGCCTGAACGGTCAAGCAAAAATAAGGCACAAATTAGTGTTTATAGTTACATTTACATTTAGGCATTCGGTAGATGCTAAGCGACTTACATGGTGAGGAAAACAATAAAGTGATATAGCATACAGAGGCAATAGCAATAAAAAATGTTATACAAAGATACAGAGTTACAAAGTTCCAAGTGACTTACTGTGGGTGAATGCAGGCGAAATGTTTAATTTGACCGAAATCACGGCTGTGAGGAGTTGTACTGTTGTACTGTTTTTCATTTAAAACAAATTGTGGCTTGTATTCCATGTGCATTACCTTTGAAGCTATTTGCACATATTTTCCTAAAAGCTGTAAACCTTAACTTTCTCATCTGAGAAGAAAATTTTGATGACTTATTGTGCACTGCATAGATTTTTGTCCACATGCTCTCTAATGTCCCTCCCTGATACCACACGCACCCAACTATTCAGTAACAAGCCACAGTTTTTGGCCGTGACGTAATTTAAGCTGGCTCACAGCCTTGTTTTTTAAATAGTGTTTTTTAAGGTCTACAAACACAGATTCACACCTTACTTTTGCTTGAACGTTCACATCCTGACCACAGTCACAGACTCACAGTCTCCATATGCTGTTTAAATGCTCGAGAAACATTGTTTACACAGGCACAGATAGCTGTAACAAACAAACAAAGCACTCTTAGCATCTCAAAATGCTACCTGCAGTCTTCAGAGTACACCACTCCAGCTCATGGGTTACTATGGTTACCAGCCCTCCGAAGGACTCAGGCAGGAAGAGAAAATGCAGTCACACCAAGAGCAAACCCGGCCCACCTCTAGACAGGAAACCAGGGTAGAACCAGCGAACCGAACCCTTGGAAATGGAAGCCGGTCGACAGAGATTGAGTCAGGAGCACTCTAGGCAGCGATTGAACCCTGAAAAACACAAACTCTCGCTCTGGTGTGCGGCTGTACTTTTGTTTTTGACACCCGCATACACTTAGACATTCAGTCATGCACATATGCCATATGCCACTTCAGCCTATTATATTCTCTGCTGTATTATAATACTATATATTTATGAACTGCTGTTAGACATCGGCTGGCCCCGACTTGTACACTTGTACATTTGTGTGGACGGTATGCGTGCGTGCATGATCATAAAACAGAAATGTGCTTACCTCATCTCACCAGAATCTCCTGTGCGTTCCGATGAAAAGCATTTAGGAGTGTTTCATAATTCGGGATAATTTAGGATTTGGAATAAACATTTACAGGTATGTTGCGGGTTCAGATTTATCAACAGTATCTGTGGCATGCTGTCTTAGCAGAGGAAATATTTTGGTCTCATCCTTCGAGAAACGTTTGGCTTACAATAATGCACTTATGAAAATGGAAATCTGTAGGGTCATGAAATTCCAGAGAATTTGAAAGCTAAAATGCAAAGTTGTTTTTTGTTAAAGTCATATTTATTCCTCTGCTAAAATGTCTGTTACTTGAGGTGATGGTTTTTTAAGCGTGGGACTGCTTTCCTAGGCAGATGAGTTTTGGATTATGATTCACTGAAATAATTCATGTAGGTTTTTTTTTTTTTTTGCATGTATTACACAAAAGTTACTAAGATTCCCAGCTTTGCATAATCGTGAAAGGAGTTGGATGCAAATTTATTAAGCAATTTAATCACCTGCTATTTAATTTAACATTTTGTGGCAATACTTCGAACACAGTATATATTTTATTATTTTATTACTGCCCCTTAGACCTCCATAAAAAGTGCATTACTGTAAACACAATTTCTGCTTGTTTTTACAAAATTATAGTGTTAATTTGTACAACCTAATCGACAACATGCCACAAATACCATGTAAATAGATCTCATCTCACCTGTAGTACAGCTGTGCCGCTCTGCTAACACACGAGCGTTCAGTGAAGTGTGTGGGATTTGATGAGGAGAAAATTGCACAGGCCTG
The DNA here is from genome assembly GCA_036877575.1 of Botia almorhae. Classification (NCBI taxonomy): domain Eukaryota; kingdom Metazoa; phylum Chordata; class Actinopteri; order Cypriniformes; family Botiidae; genus Botia; species Botia almorhae. The sequence continues at coordinate 14,344 of JAZGTJ010006630.1, read as the reverse complement.
ATTTTCCAAAAGCAGCATTACAGAGTCTCTTTAACTGTAGATGTTCTTTCTACCGAAACTGAGGTGAAATTATGTGTCTTCACAAGAAGAGATGTGAACGTACTTCTTTCAGACAAATCGTGCTGTTCTAGCGAAGACTTGCATTTTAAACCTTTAACCTGGAAAAACTTTCAGGATTGTGGACTGTCATGTTTAGGTCAACTGTTTTAGGAGAATAAAATGAACAGTATGATGTTTTTGTATCGCACACCTCTGATCACACTTCTCAGAGTTGGACGTTCCTACAAGCTGCCATGCAGTCATACAGCTCAAAGCTGATAACAGGGAGTTTTTATGACAGCCAGGGTCATCATGACACGTCGCTGGTCTCAGCCCAGGAACTCGACGCACGGCTCGGCTGAGCAAAGCCGTTGCCCTGGTATCACCCTCGATATCATAGGTGTGAACAGCAACTCGACTCCTGGTATTAAAATACGTGTGGAAGTTCTGGAGGTCATCCATCTCTTTAAACAAGCAGCACACAAACATCTGCTGCATGGCTTGTAGATGCAGTCATATTTCTGCTGTTTTGTTTTGTTTGTTTGTTTTGTTTTCTCTTTGAGTCAGAAGGCTGTTCAAACGAAGTTCTCAGACTCTCAAAAGAGACAAAGTTTTTAGGCGAGATTACGAACGCACTGAATGTTCAGGGGAGAGTTTATTGTATAATAAGACGTGTATTATATAATGTAGATTGATATTTCAGGTACAACTCTCTCTGGTAACATACTGTATTAGAGCACACTTCATTTTGTATGTAATGTAAGATGATATTTGATTGATTGTGACCGAGTGACTCTGGTGCTAATGCGTCCGTGGGATTCCATTAGCACACAAAGGAGAGAGAGAGAGCATGGAAATGACGATCAGTGAATATAAAGCTGTTAGATCAGATGTGTGTTAGAATATTTCTTTACTAATATATTAAAGTTATTCCTTATTTAGTGCAAATCATGTTATGTTTCTTTAGTAATCCATTTTTTAACCCAAAGTTGTTGTAGACAATCTATTTGATCTGTATTTGTCCTGCTGCCTGTCTTTATTATAAAATAAGGCATGTCATTTGGGCGGTGCGGTACCTGTGTGTTGTGTTTCACATACAACCTGGTAAAATTGACTTTATTTATTACGTTACTTAAAGATTCATTGCTTTCTTCAGATTTAAATGTAGTTATACCTAGAGTCAATAAACCTTTATGGATGTAACTTTGAAATCGCATTATATTAATTGCGTGTATTCATTTTAAATGTGCCATATATTTACGCTAAACTGAGGCCGGTTCAAATTCACATTGGAGAAAGGCGTCCTTACATTGCCTGAATGTTGAGTCTGTATTAAAATTTCACGTGTTGAAAAGCATTGTAAAATATTGTAAACTGGGGCAACATTTACTGTAAATTAATACATTTAAAAATAATATTATATAACCATATAATATTTTGAAATTAATAAATGGAGAAACAAACACACAATTACAGTGTGGGGTTAAATCCTTTAGCTAACTAGACCCTGTTAGTTAATATATAAGTTATCTTTCTCCAATTGGCACTTCAGAGGCAAGCTTTTTTTCAATTTCCCAGAAAGCTGTTCTCTTTTTCCCATCAGCTTGCAGGTTTCCAGGCTGCTCAGCAAAGGTAATGGACCAATCTTACGGAATAATTGGAGGATGGAGACAAACGGTTGAGTTTGCTCCGAGAGTTTAAATGGGCCTCCATCTCTGTCCTTTTCCCATGTAGTTTATTTCACCTTCTGTTCTTTGCTTTCCTTCTCCCTCTCCGTCACATTCTCTATGTTGTTATTTTCTCCCTCTTTCTGTTTACCCACACTGTGAGAAATGCTTAAACCAGCCTGATCTGTCCTTGTTAGTTGGTCAGACAGATGGACCAACTGACCAACCGGTTGGTATAAGATGTTTTTTCAACAGGGCAGCTGAAGCTAACAAGCTTTACTCAGACAAGTTCATACTCAAATCTCTCTCATTTGCATTCTTTCCGCATCATTTTGTTCGCTCCCCTCATTGTTTTAACACGTATTATTATTCACTTATTTTGAACACTTTCAAAAAACAAAAAAAAAGCTGAAATCTTATGCACAGTCATGTCTTTATTCATACGTGTCTCTGTATGCTGCTGAAATACACTCGATTCATTGATTTTAGGATTTAGGCCATAATAAACCATGCTTGCGTCTATATAGCTCAGCACAGAAATAGTTACTGTGTTGCATTTCTAAACACTTCACATCTCACTGATTCACAAGCTTTCTGCATAGCTATTTACACAATTCAGTTCAGCCTTAAATTATAATGGTGTTTACGCACTATTATCTGTAAAGAAAACTCATCTCTATGCAGAGTCGGTTTTTGAGCTGTTTGATTTATTTGCGTCTATGCCATTGTGTTTAGCACTGGTTACTAAAAACATCGGCTTGTCTGTATCCCACACACACACTCAGTGTCCTTAAAGAGATAGTTCACCTAAAAAATGTAAAATGCTGTCATTTTTTGCTCATTCTGTTTTGCAGAATTTCCAAGTTGGCTGTACAATGAAAGTGGCTTTTAAGGCAAGGTATTCCTGAATATTAACGTACAGTTCTTATTATTTTACGTTTATGTTTAAATGTATGCATTTTGGTAGACACTCTGATCCAAAGTGACTTACAGTGCATTCAAGGTATTCAGTTTTCAGTACGTCTTCCCTGGGATTCGAACCCACAACCCTTGCGCCGCTAACTCAGTGCTCTGTCAGTTCAGCTACCATAATACAGGGTTATTGTTTGGCTTCAAATGACCTGATAAATTGACTGTAATGTTACACATCTGTATGTTGTATTGGTTAAGAGTTAATGTAATCAGTGTAAATATAAGTTCTTTTATCATTGTTTTCTCTTTTTAAAGATTCCCATCCCAGGTCCCCATCCACTTTCATTGTATGAAAACAAGCGGCTTAGAACAGTGTCTGGTTAAAATCTCCTTTTGTAAAATAGAGTCAGCTACATATGGGTGTTAACATATCCATTAATGGTGACAGAATGTTTTGTTTTGGAGTGAACTATCCCTTTAATACATATTTTGCTTGCTTTGACCTCCGGTGTACCCTCTAGAGTATTTGGCTTCGCTCAGCGTCTGTGAGTGTTCCCTCCTTCCATTTCACTTCAGTTATTTCTACCATCCACAGTCTGTCTCCAACATTCATGGCAACTGTCCCTCTCTCACATGACGCTTTCACCGTCACCCTTGATCTTCACGCGTGACAGATATTCAAATCTTGTCCAAACTGGACTTCAAGCAATTTGTCTATGTACTCCACTGTTTATTCTTTTGTTTCCTCTTTTAGCAACATCCTTAGCTTTGTCCTTCGCTCCACAGCTCTTCCAGGAATTGTGCTGTTTCTCAGGATCAGGATTTTCCTGACAAGTCATCTGTCATGCCATGGCTTTTTTCCTTTCCTATTCATAGTAACCCATTTTCAGGAGCTCTTCCAGGCTTTGATGGCCTTTTACTCCCATCAGTGTCCTCTTATGTTTGGGCCAAGGCACATCCAAGGTTGTCCATGCAGTGCAAGCTTTCAAAATTCAGATGCAAAGATACCTCATGCCCTTCAACTTGCCGTCTATTTACCTGTGTGTATGTGGGATGATGTTTGTGAAGGATGTTTATGTCTCTGGAGGGTCTTGAATGGCCATTAGGGCACACTGAGTCCCACACAAGGGCCCTGGTAGTTTACACACTTCCCTCCAGGAGTCATAATCCGTGTCATACTCCAGCACATTTGTGGTGCACATCTCCTGTCCTTCCTGCCATTTCCGTCCACCAAACATAAGCACGCGTCTTCTACCTATAGGCGTCAAACCATAGCAGGAGCGGTCATTCAGTAGGGGCTGTAGACGGGTCCACAAGTCTTGCTTAGGATTATAGCGTTCAATTTCACAGAATGGCTCATACATTCCCAAAAAGGCATATATTTTTCCCCTCACTGTTGCCATTTGGTGGCCAAATCTGGCAATGGACATTTCGGAGCGCCTCTGCCAGGCATCACCATCAAAGGTATTTAAAAACAGCACCTCTTTACTGCTCTCTGGACTGTTGCCATGCATGCCTCCGGAGATGTAGATTCCTGCACCAATAGTGGCACAGGCTTGCCCGTGGATTGGATGTGGTAGGGACACTCCACTGCGCCAGCATCCTGCATTCATATTGTATCTCTCCACAGATGATAAAGCAGGCTCACCCTTCTGTCGCCTCCCACCTATGGCAAAAATAACACCATCCACTACACAGCAGGCAAACTGTGCTCTCTTCTGTAAGAGCGGTTCCATTTCCTCCCATCGCTCGAACCGTGGGTCAAAACGCCACACCTGGTCAGTGACAGTCATCACAGCATTCTTTTCATTTTCCCCATCCACGTGCACCACCTCACCACCTATCACAAACAAGAAGTTTCCAACAACACATACTCCCTGGTGTTGGAGCTTATTTGGTATGTTGCAAGAGAGTGAATGGAACTTCCTGCTGTGTGGTTCGTAGGTCAGGATCTGATTCTGAGGTCTGTCTGCTTCCGGACCTCCCCCCACTAAAAGAATTTTGCTCTTTGTGACTCTTAGGCTGGTGTGGGCACTTTGTAGTAGAGGTTGAAGAGGACCCTGAAGGTGGTAATGAAGCGCTTTCTGCACCAGGCTGCGAACGAAGGGTGTTTGTAGAGGAGGCTTAAATGCACTAAGTAGAGACAGTGATTCAGGTGGCACCAAGCCAAATCGGATGCGACTGAGCAATGCATTACTTTGCAGGGCAGATAGCGGGTTGCATTCCAGCCAGTCCAAAGCTAGCTGTAGAAGGTCTGTCTCCTTTACTCCTGGCATCTCCTCAGCTGCAAGCACCTCTTGCAGAGAAACAAGGTTTAACTCCAGTAGCTCCATTTTGTTTTGCTCCATTGCAAGTATTCTGCACATGTTACTGGCAATGAAAGAGGTGCTGGCAGCAAATGCATCAGAAAGGCCATAGCGAGCTGCTATGTTAGCAAAAAAGCAGCAGTTGTCAAGAGCAATGCTTTCGGAGATGTAGTCAGTGCAGAGATTTATCGCATGGTTGACCTGCAGATACGATGCAGCTTGCAATGTGTCTTCCAGAGTGGAAGGAGACAGTGAGATGCATGATGTATAGATGAAGTCAAGTATCTGCTCCAGGCCCACAGAAGACAGGGCAGGCAAACTGATAATGTGGGCTCCAGATTCCAGGGTGTAGTCCTGGAACAGGGACCAGAAGTAGTCACTGGAACAGGCTAGCAAAGTCCGATGAGCAGAAAACTGCACATCTTCCGCCTCCAAAATGACATCACACATTCTACCTTTTAAGCGCAAGTTCTGGTACTGAGATAGAACACCATCTCCATGACTGTTGCTGAGCATCAGGAAGTAATTCATTGCTAAGAGAGAAGAAGAGAAGGGCAAGTAAGACAGGGGTCAGAAAAAGTGACTTGGGATTGAAAGACAAAAAAGCACATATTGGGGATTAGAGAAGGAAGGAGAGGTCAGCTGAGAAAGAGCCTGGTCCTCTTGCTCTCGCAGAGTCGTCAAGATGAAAATAGGGAGATAAGAGAGAAAAGGTCAATTCTTCAGCTCTGTCTGTTAGGATGTGGTCCATTGCTTTTGCGGGGATCTAATGAGTAAACCTGAGCGTGCAAAGGGGAGGGTCAACCATTGCTCCACCACCCAGTAGACAGCCCCCAAACCACCAATGTTACAACCCACCCGTCTGTTTTCAGCAAGATAGTGTTGTGCATTTTACCAGATCTCTCAAAGGGAGGAGGGAAGGACAGGCAGACATTTTAGGGTCATAGAGGAGTAAACAGCCTGCCCACTCCAAGCTTGTTGCCCTTTTCCTTTAGTTATGAACATGGGGAGCGGGTGGGGTGGATCAAGCCCGGGGTATATTATGGTCAGCCAACCTGAAGTCATCACTTGGTAAATAAAGGAGTTAGTCAGCACTGAGGATTTCTGTCTGTCACCAGAAGCCAAATGTAACAGAAATAGAAACTTGAGGATGATCAGAGGGAAACTCAGGACAGAGGCTAGTCAGAAAAGCAAAGAAATTAACAGAGTAAACCAAGAAAAGGAAAGAATGGAGAACAACACCAAGAAGTAAATAAAGGAAGGAAATAAAGTTTTGTTGCTAGAAACAAAAGTGAAAGTGTTCCTAAAGCTGTTCCTGTAGCTCAATTGGTAGAGCATTGCATTAGCAACGCAAAGGTTGTGGGGTCGATTCTCAGGGAAACGCTCGTGCTAATAAAAATGTATAGCTTGACGGTGCTGTAAGTCACTTTGGATAAGAGCGTCTGCCAAATGTGCTAACGTGAAATTAGAGACCGGTCACAGAAGACTTATATATTGCACAGATTTCTTATCAGTGTAGCTAATTTAAAGAGCTGTATTTTTGTGTGTGGGTTGTGTAAACATGATCCACATTAAATAGGACACATCCCAACCTCGTGAACTTCGTACCATCATTCTCCCTGAATAGCTGCTGGCAGAGAGTTGGGACTGAGCAGCACCAGGCTGGGTTGCAGAGGGTTATTAAGTATAGAAGCGAGGGGTGATTATGATAAAGCTTCTGGTTACATTTTCGCACCCTTGCTCCTCATCCATTTGCAGTACATCTTATCTACAAGATGGAAACTGGAGTCATTTGTAAATACACTAGCAGTGAAGTGAAGGAGTGAGTTAGTGCTGTTGAGTATTGGGAGTAAATTGGAACAGAGCCATGACAAATTGTGTGTGAGCTACTTGTGTCTCAAGAACATCGTTTACATTTTGTAGACCGATTGTTCGTGCTGCTAAATGATGCACTCATCTTACAACACATTACAAGTTTTTGATTGGCCTTTTAGAGCCCTCAATATGTTCATATTTTATGCAATGACTAAATAAGAAGATCCATTTGAATGCACGTTACGCTGGTTTAAATTAGAAACACTATTATGTTGCGCTTTTGTATTTCATAAACAAAACCAGACACCACTTCCATTCATGCTTGTAAATGTTTCACAAGATCATAACCTTTTCCCGCCACTGGTGTCTAACTATACCAGATGATTTCTGTATGGATTCATTTTTCCATTTGATAGATTTATTAGTCAATTTTACTGGTGGTCCTGCTTATTTATACAGCCAGGCACTGTCTGTGTGTGTTCTCCGATGTCCCTGTTTTGACCCTTTGGTTCAGAATGCTATCAGACCAGAGAGACGTTCTAAATATAACAGTGACTGTTATGTCTGTGTGAGGTTTTGCTGGCGTTGGTGGCCGTGGTGAACAATATTGATATTTGCTGGTTAGCATTGAAGCGTTGTACGTTAGGGTTAGCATTGTACGTTTTACGCAAACGTAAATACTGTATAAATGTATAGACGTATAGGTTAGAGAACATGTAAACAGAGAGACCGGTGTGAAACTTTTGTAAACTGTGTGAAAGACCACCACGTCAAGGAATGAACAGAAGTTGACCGTCTGGTTTTTGTCTCTACATTGCATTATGGGTAATGAGAGAATTATAAAGGCTTTGTTGATATGCTGGACAGCTGCTCTCTCTCTATCTCTATGTTCCAGCACTTATGGCAAATGCTTAATCCTGGAATATTCCGTTCCAGTTCCACAGGAATGACAGGTTCTGTTCCACGATTGTTCCCAATGACTTTTTACTGATTGGTGACCACTGACACCATATAAATGTAACACTGTCTGAACTCCACCATGTTATCCATTGTTCATTTGTAATCTCTGATTAAAATACTAGTGGCTTGATTCTTTGTTCTTTTGTTGCAGGTATTATGTAAAACAATGGCCAGTCAGTTGGAATGACACTTCCGGTTCACATGTGTTTTTTTAGAATGCGCTTCTGACTGTCATAACAGGCTGTATCGCTTATCGGACTGTAAATTACAGCTTAACATGTTTGGCATTCTCTCGACCAACTTCACGAGTTGCCACCTACAACACATTTCCATCTGTCTGAAACACTCTTAAATAAAGTCGAATTTATTTATATAGCACTTTTCACAACATACCATTACATACCTTCCTTAGAGGAAATAGAGCGTTACAAAACAAAAAATATCATTTTAAGGAAATTGTATGTAAGACCAAATATATTTTAACACAAGCCTTTAGATCAAAAGATCCGGAGAAACACATACTGAATTAGGTGTGTTGAAACCTTTTGCTGGTATTATGCATGTTTATGGGTAATTGTTATGTACTCCAAAGCTCCTATAACGCAGACTGACTCTGGTCAAAGGAAGAATACATGAATTTTTAATAAGGACACTTTCACTACTGCTAGTAAAGTGGACCACAAACTAGCACAGACACGTACGATCTGGTTTACAGGGGAGAAAATAGGAGCTTTACACTGTTAAACTGCTTCTGGTTTATGTACATAAACTGATGGTGCATTTAAAAATCCAGTTTTGTTTGTTCAAGGATAACAAGTGCTGGTTTTATCCTCCTACAGGCTTGTTCCTGAAGAGAAAGTTAAATTGTTTTATTATGCAACGGCCTACTCGTGTACTGCAACACAGGCGAACAAAGCCAGAGATAAAGATGTGTAGGGTGCGAAAACAAGGCTGCAAAATAGTGTTTTCAAGAAAAAAGAAAACAGATTTTTTAGTGTCACATGGGTTCAAGATTTGAGGAACTCTAAAAATGAAAACTGTCATTATTTACTCATCAAACAATCTCTTAACCAGCCCTGGTTTACTGTATGAAAACTAGTCGTCTGTTGAACAGTTTACTGTTGTGTTCCAAAAAAGGAAAAAAAAATCAAACAGTGTTAAAACAAGTTAAACTATTTACACTTTTCCTGTATTGTGTGAGGACACTTCTTCTAAACCGTGTTAAGGAGCAGAGAGGAATTGTTAGTGACTGATCTATGTACGTGACCTCATAAATTTGATTTAAGATTAAAAAAGCAATGTATGATGTACACGTGATAGAATGAGGATGCAGAACTACTGTAAAAGCAAATGTACACTAAACACAATAGATATTAATAAACATAAAATACAGAACAGAATAGGATGCAGGAAGGTTTAAATGGAGATGACCTATTGTAGACAGAGACCAAACTGTGGATTTAATCCACTGTATTTAACTGCCCATTTCCCATCAGTCTTTGCTCTGATTTGCTCCGCCCCTTTCTCATTGTAGGTCAGTGATTGGTCGTGTCATCATTAAGGCTTGTCTGTGATTCCGTCATGATGATGTGATCAGCGCTCGGGGAGTTTGTGGTAAATACTTGAATCTGATTGGATGGAGAGTGTAACCAATTTGAGGGCGGAGACTGTAGGAGACACCTGTATAAGAAACACAAGTTAGTGTTTACAAGCATTTCAACCTGTTCAAATCAACATGCTTACTCTCAAGGTAGTTTGCTTGGCAAAATTAACTCTTGCTGTCACTTGATGCCATGACAAATTTGTTTCAACATTGGTTGCTTTTAAAATACGTGTGATCAAAATTGTATGCAAGAACCATTATAATCACACAGAACTGACTTAGCTTAGCTTAAAGTCTAAACACACACACAGTTTATATGAGCTTCTATCCATCTTGTTGACACACCCACACAATCTACAGATGGATAGAATGGGTCACAGAGCGAGTTTTGCTCTATAAGAAGGGAGTCTGGTGAGGCATGCTGGGATTGTGCACAACAGACGGACTTTCGCTGCCCCACTGATCGGCTCTCTGTCTGTGGGGTATTAATAGAAACCCCCTTACACACTCACAGACAGCGTAGCTCCATAGCTGACATATGCACACTCACACACGTGCAAGTATTTTGTTACGTCTACTGACACCATGTGGTCATTTGTGAACACAACATGAGAGCCGGTCGAGAGTAATGGCAATGATGATGTATTTATCAAACCATTTGGTCCTTCATTCCAGCCTGTGTGTGTGTGTGTACATAAGATTTAAACCAACCAATCACCAGCTGCCAATGATGATAGACTAACCCAAAAGGTCAAAGATACAACTGGCTGTGTTTGTGTATATTTGAGTGTCAGATTTACCCGTGTCGTTTAGTCTTTGGTGACCCATCTGAGCTCACTCTTCACATTTTGAATCTCTGAGAGGTTGACGGCAGGGCCCGGAAGTTTCACAGCACCAGGCAGAGGCTTCTTCTCTTCTGAAGAGACTGAGGTTGCCTGTGAAATGAGCCCTTCAATATTATAATCATTACTGATGAGAGTGAATCTCACAAAACCTCGAAATCATGTCTGGGGTTTTTAACCTAAAAGATCAAACGCAAGAAAGAAGGATGCAACAAATTTTAATGGTCCTAAAAATAGGCCTCGTGTATAGAAGTGTATTTTTGACTGGGACTGTGGATAAATGTTTTAATGAGGGATTATGTTAGTGCTGCACAGTGTAACGAAATACCAAATGCCGCACGTTATTATTGCAATATGCATAACGCAATGGGTTGCAATAACTGAATATTTGTAATACTTTAAAATGTTACGTATTGTCAGTTTTAGTTCGATGCAGATAGCAGAGAGACGCTTTCAGATGTTGTACTGAAGCTTTTTTTGTATGTTGGTTATTTAATTTTCAGCTTTATGTACGATTTAATATAATTAAAATGATATCACATTATTTTCCAAGTTAAAACATTAATATTTTTATTAAAAAAATATTTCTTGTGAACAGTTTTTGTATTGTGCAGCTCTAGAGTTTGTCTTTGTTTCTCCGCACATGTTGTTCTGTCAGAATCTTACCTCCTCTGCTTCTACTGTATCTTCTCTCCTCTTGACAGGAAGTCCTCCCCCGGGACGCAGAGCCCCCATTGGAATATTGAGGTTAGCCTTCGAGACAGACAAGAAGAAGCACCAATGAGACGCCTTCCTCTGTGGCCACGCCCTCACAAAGAACTCAAGCCAACCGTTCCCCACTAGCTCCTGTAACCACGCCTACAGTGTAATCCCCAGAGTACCAAAGTCTAGCTAATGTATTTCTGTGCAACAGCTGAGAGTAAGTAGTTCTAGAAACCGAGCCTTTCCACAAAACCTGCTGGATGTGTCTTCCTGCCGGAGTTTGTATTTCATAAAGAGCAAAGTGCCTGTATGCAAATGAGCTGTGGGCGACAGAGATAAACCAGAGAGGTGACAATTGATTACTTTTTGTCTGCTGAAGCCCGAAAAGTGAAAGCTCTCTGTCTCTTTTAGCTCGATCAATATTAGGTGGCGTCCCCATGACACATGTATTATGAAAGCGAAACGTTAATGTTAAAAAAATAAACGTGTTTACAATAGTAAGCAAAAGCTTAAGTGTCTCACAATGTCTCTCTAATATTTTATATCTCAGTTTTTCTCAACCATTAAACACAGAATTTAAAAATAGGTTCTTGAATGAAGTTCCATCTAGAACCATAAACACCTTGTTTTAGCCATCTTATTGCGGCCCTTTTTTTATACGTTGGTTTGAGTCCAGTCAGTTTACAATTTTATCATTCAGTGTTTCGATCAAAGTGACCAATCGTTTGTCGTGAAGCCAAATCTGTAAAAGACTAAAAGATGAGTCAGTTTCGCATGTACTTCAAGAAAACCGTTCTCAAAGTTTCACCTTTGATGAAAACAGAATGTCCAAATACCACCTAGTCACAAGAACGTTCTTGTGTCCAATTTAAACAAATCAAAAATATTTATTTCCCCTTGAACACACGTAACCCACCTAGAAGCACTTGAAACTCTTTCCAGGTTACATTACATTAATTACATTAATTACCAGTTACCGTGCTTAAAATTGCATGGTGTCTGTTTTAGAGTCACAAATGCTTTATATGGTCGGTCAGCTTTGTTTTTGCTGCTTTTCTAATAGTGTTATAGAAGAATATAGACTATGCATTAATGTCTTAGACACAAAGCTTTATTAAAAATATATAAGGATTAGCAATTAGAAATAAAACGTACAAAAATTAATATATATATTTTTTAAATATTATAAATTGCTGGCACAAGTTGTGATGCGTACAGTACCTCCCGAGGGCCCCATAGGAAAGGAAAATCACAGATGATATCTCTCTAATATCTCAATTATTTCTCCTAGACAGAAATGAGATTAAATGGAGAGGAAATGGAGACTTTTGTAGAAGTCTCTTGTGTCTCAGATATTTCTCCTGAGAAAAAGACCCAGAAATCTCAAAAATGTCTCCATTAGAATCTTAGAAGAGATCTCAACAATGTCTCAAACTGTGCTCAGATTTTCCAAGTCAAGATTAGATCCTTATTGAATTGACCAAATCCAAATTATTTTAGCTGCAATCCACCTTAAATTTTACAGCTTTGTACTCTTAATGTGATTTAACAGTTGTCTCATTTGTTTCTATTTTTATCCCTTACATGTCATGTCTCATGTCATTCCAAACCTGTATGACTTAATCTTCTGTGGAACACAAAAGAAGATATTTAGAAAAATGTCTTTGTGGTTTTGTCAATGGGAAGTCAATGGGAGCCACTGTTGTTTACAAACATACTTTAAAATATCTTCAGCAAAAACGAACGCAGGTTTGAAATGACATGAGGGTGCAGAAATTCTCATTTTTGGGTGAACTGTCACTTTAAGAGAAACATGGTGTGGATGGTTTGGGTCTTGCTGATGGTGCTGTGGGCTTACAGAAGACAGAGGAAAACATTGCTCCAGTACATCAAACCCCTGCATATTAAATTCCTTTTCTCTTTCTCCATCCTTGCACAATTCATCTCTGTTGATTTCTCTTGTAAAGGCTACTGGAGAAATGTTCTTCTGGTCGTTGTTCCAGGCTGTACGGTGGTGATCATGTGTTCTTGTCTTTGCATGCATGGCCAGCCTTTCTGTGTGCTCTGATGGATCAGCTCGGATCCTGTGCATTTACATTTGGCCTTTCACTCACTGATCTATATATGGAGAGTTTTTATGAAAAGATAAAAGGTGTCTATTTTTGGCTGACGTGTTTTGTGTTTGTATATTGTTCTCTGCACTATGTTTCTGCACTGTGGTGAACCGTTATAAAAAAAACCTTCCATGCTTTTTTCTTTTGTCTGTGTAAATTCTCCTCATAGCCAGATATACAGTATTACACGGTTGGCAATAAGGAAATGGATGCAAGTACTTTAAAGTCAACGAGTCTATTTTTATACACATTGTCTCTGTTTGGATAAGAAATGTTTCTTACACAGAACAGTTAAGCTGAGAGAGGACAACAACTACTGTACAAATCAGCTCCATCATATATTTAACGTACTTGTAATGCCATATGCATTGAAATGTGTTTTTACGGTACTAACTCGATGTTTAAAGTAGGGAAGTGGCTTTTCAGATTAAATTATTTAATGTTGACGAGCCTGTTTGTGTCCCCATGAATTCGAAAGCACTACAGATGCAAATGAACACAAAAGCGACTATGTCACGTACTCACGTACAGATCCTTTTTCCTGGTTATGTACAAAACAACAACACACACGCGTTGTACTCACCTGAAGGGCTTTTACATTGCTCGACGGCTGTTTAGACATTCTCTGCGGTTATGCCAGGATCCTGCTGTAGAAAAGACCGAATGCATCAATCAGACGGACAGAAAGAGCCCGTGTAGTTGTGAATACATGTGTTTTGTGATTGACTGTGTATGTATGTTACAAAAAGGCCGCACAACAGAGACGGGGAAAAATAAAGGCCCCCACTGGCTCTCAGGTGCCTGTGGATAATCTTTCTGTTGCTTAGAGACTCCCACAGTGAGGAGCAGGTAGTAACCAGTACCCCTGAATCATTGATGTTAACTGGGAGAAAACAGTGGTGGGATAACACACACACACACACATTTACTTTTCTGTCTAAATGGTGACATTCTATAGACTTATTGTTTTAATACACACAGCTACTTACAAATAATATAACCTAGCGTACACTCTCACACTAACAGAATACGTAATAAAACCTTAATAATAAAATAATAAAACCTTTAAATATTTAAACTGGATAAGGTTAATAAATGTAACCATAATAACACGCTGATGTTTCTGTCTGAACAAAGTCGAAAGACTTATGATGTCACTCTGTGAGGTTTATGATGTCACTCTGTCAAGTATGATGTCAGTAGCAGAGTTGAGCAGAAAAAAACACAGTTCTCACTCTACGTAACCAATTAAAGTTACAGTAATGAATAGGGACTGTTTTGTGACCCACACGTGGAACTATCTAGAAACATACAGGGAAGACATTTACATATTTGGCAACGCAAACCCTCAAGGAAATGAACGCACTTCACTTTCACATTTAAA